>JAUCNO010001888.1:12788098-12808903 GCA_032353835.1 Enteromius viviparus
ACAATACCACATACAGTCTGTACAGTAGAAACACCATTACACCTATGAAGAGAGAGACCCCAGAACACATGAGTGAGTGTGTGTGTGAGACCTGCTCTCGTCCTCGTTCCAGTCTCTTCACGAGCGCGTCTGAGCTGCTGCGCTCCTCTAACACACTCCGCTCCAGCTCACACACTCGCACCTGGACACACACACACACATCTCCTGAAAACAGCTGGAGTTAAAGTTGATATAGAGTCATATATGTGTGAGTGTTATATGTGTGTGTGTGTGTGTGTGTGTGTACCTCCATGAGTTTGCTGTGTCTGTCGTCGTGTGTGTGTTGTTTCTCCTCTAGCTCTTTTATTCTCTTCTGCAGCTGCTGAGATTTCAGTTCTGCCTCGTTCAGATCAAACTCACAGCGACTCAGTTTCTCCTCCAACACACTCCGCTGAACACACACACACACACACACACACAATGATGACAGGAACACCAAACAGAGCCAGTGAGTGTGTGTGTGTGTGTGTGTGTGTGTACCTCTCTCTGGTATTCCTGTGAGGCGTGTGTGTGTGTCTGTAGCTGTGTGTGTGTGTTGTGTAGGTGTGTGTGTAGTGTGTCCAGTTCCCTCTGGTTCTGATCTCTAAGCACGTCCACCTCCTCCTGGAGTCTCTGTGTCTCCTGCTCTGACCCCATCACCGCCGCGCTCATCTGCACACACACACACACACACACACACACGCACACACACAGAGTGATTGAGATCAGAGCGACTCCTCCATCAGACAGTCGTGGGTCTCCTCTCACCTCCTCCTGAAGCCGCTCTAACACTCGGTCCTGGCTCCTCCTCTCCTCCTCTAACTCTCTGCGTCTCCTCTCCAGCTCCTCCGTCTGACAGCGCTCCTCCTCGAACTGCTCCTTCAGCTCACGATGAGCTCGCGTCAACCTGCTCAGCTCACTCTGAGACACAGATCAGACCGCTCAGATACAACACGGACTGAGTTAGTCGTGTGTCGATAATGAAAGCTCAGCTGGAGGAAATTATATCGCATGAAAGTACCTTATCCCACAGAAACCTTATCCCACTTCACCACGGTTAGATCGGATTACTTTTAATACAGCGACTAAATTAATGAAAAATAAAGCATCAACAGGTTCTACTCACAAGAGCGATACTATCAGAGAGAACATTTTAACTGCAGAGCCTCACACAGATCCTGAGAGATTCTCACACCTGCGACTGCATCAGAGGGGTCATGGGGGTCAGAGGTCATGCCTGTCGAAGGTTACCTGTGTGTCCTCCAGGTGTCTCATCAGGGCTCGGCTGGCTCCACACATGTCCTCCTCCTGCTGTCTGACCTCCTGCAGCTCCTCCTCCTGAGTCTGTTTCTCCATCTGATCAGGAGACAAGCACTGCTGCTGAAACTGGAACGGGTCACGCTGCAGAAGATCGTGCTGATGCTCACCGTCAGCTGCTGCACGCGCTCCCTGAGGAGCTTCTCCTGCTCCTGCTTCTGCTGGATGAGATGGTTGAGGGAGGAGATCTGATCCTCCAGAGCACTGCTCTTCTGCTGAAGATCTGAAATCAGCGTCTGACCGGCTCCCTTCTCTGCTGCCACCTCCAGAACCTTCTGACCCAGCAGAGCCACACTCTGGAGCGGAGGAGGACGGAGTTAGATGTGGTGAGGTGAATGTTAACTACAGTGAAATCCAGTATAGAAGCGTGCCTCTTTGGCCTCCTGCGTGGCTTCCCGGAGCCTGTGTTTCTCCTGCTGGTGCTCCTCCTGCAGCGCCTCCACGTCTCTGGCGTGAGCGGAGATCTCGTCCTCTAGCGCCCCCCGCAGGGCCTTCAGCTCCCTGTCCCGCCGGTGCAGAGCCTCCTCCTGCTCCTCCTGCACCCGCTGTAGAGCCTCGAACTCCCCGCGCAACTCACACAGATCCTGAGAGACAGACGGAGAGATGCTCACACCACTCACTGTATCAGAGGGGTCACGGGGGTCAGAGGTCGTACCTGCAGCAGTCTGCCTCTCTCTCCCGCCTCGCAGCTCTTAGCACTGTCTAACTCATCATGGATGTCAGACAGCTGCTGCTGCAGATCCCTCATATCCGAGCGGTACTGATCACGAGCCCGTCTGGCCCGCAGGAGTCTGAACACACACACACACACACACACACACACACACACTGATGTTAACGGCGGGAAGTTCTGCAGCAGAGCGATGGTTTTCTGATCATTATCTGGTCTGGTGTTTTCTCCATATAGCTAAAGCTGCACATTCTAACCCTTGTTACAAACATGATTAAACATCTACCACAAAAGACTCTAGAGTAAATAATCTTCCACTGATCTCAGATCTTTTCTAGCACTTTATTTGTTTCACACTTGTATTTGTTATTTGAACCCCTGTCTGTGTTTCTGCATTATACTAAGGACTCTTATTATGAAGTGTGTTCCCCTGTTCTGTGTCTGTCCCCTCGTTAACCCTTCTGTCTCCACTTTAGAAGCAGTTTGTGTGAATTAGCCTGTAACTGTAACTGTATTGTGTGTTTATCTGAAGTTCTTGTGCTGTCATGTTTTCACTGTGTACCCACCTTCACCTTCTGATTGGATTTACTGCTCTGTCTCGCCCTAGTTTGGACTTTGTTTGCCACTGGACCCCGCTACCCTACGGGTCTCCCCTGCCTCCGACACACACCTGTTAGCCATGCTTCTTGACCCTACCTGTTCTGACCACGACTTTGAATGAAGAGCTTGCATCAGTACAGTGTGTGTGTGTGTGTGTGTATGTGTGTATGATGCGTGTGTGTGTGTATATGATGATGTGTGTGTGTGTGATCTCCTCTCACTGATCCAGGGAGGTCTGCAGCTCTTTCTCCATGTCGGTGAGTTTGTGTCGGAGTGTGATCTGCTGGTGTTCGCTCCTCTCCAGGGCCTCCTGCAGTCTCTTCAGCTCGGCGCTCCTCTCCTCTTTCTCCTCAGACAAACTCTGGTTGTTCTGCAGAGACACGGAGGACGTCAGACGGGACACAGGCTGAATGATTGTGGTCACCTCAGATCCGGTCACCTGCTGGGCGTCCTGCAGCTGCTGCTGTAAGTGAGTGACGTGTCTCTCCAGCGCCGCTCTTCTGTCTTTAAGATCTTTCACCTCCTCCAGAGGAGCAGCAAACTCCATCTGATCAACACACACGGATCAATCAAACACAGCTGGAACCACAAAACCATAACCACAGGTTTAACACACTGAATCAAATTAATAAAACAGTCATCGGTGCGATAAAATAAAGTACAGTGAAATGCAAATAAATAGACGTCATTGTGCTTATATTTATTGATAGCAGCATGCTCGCTGTATTTCACACTTCATTTGTTCTTTGCATTTTAAGGAGTATTTCATGTCCTTTTAAATTTTACAAAAACAAATGTATTTTACTCCTGATTTTGTATTCATGCTTATCATGCTCTGTGCAGTATGTTTTAATGATTTGATTACATATATATTTATGTAATATAGTCTGTTATATCCTGAAGAGGATACGGTGGGAATCAGTTGTTTCAGCACTGTTTGTGAACGCAGGTCTTCAGGAAGAGCAGCTCACCTCCTCCAGCGCTCTGGACTTCAACATGTGGATCTCATCAAACATCAGCTCCACCCTCTGCCGAATAACAGCTTCACCCTCACAGGACCTGAGTGAAACCAGCCGCACAGACATAGCTACAGTCACAGCAGTCAGATCTGAATCAACCTTTAAACCAGCGAGCGTCAGCACATCTGTGTTTATCTGTCCGGAGGCCTGCAGGCCTGGAGCAACATGAGGGCAGCTGAACTACCGGTTTTACTCAGGATCAGCTTCTTCTGATGTGTGGAGATCAGCTGTACTAACACCAGACATGTGTGCCATAATCTCTGATATACGCCATGTAGCATAAAGCTGAACGAGTTATCATCCTTCTACGTTTTAGGGTTAGGGTGACTTGTAATCTGCACATAAATGTATTTTATCTTCACAGAATCACATGTTTCTCACGTTCATATAACAGACTCACAGACTCCTGACCGAACACAGGCCCTTTCCCTAACGCTGGTTCTCACCCGTCTTTCAGGTAGTTAACCATCACTAGTTTAGTGGTCTCCTCGTCAGGATGATCCGGAAGCTCTCGCTTTCCTTTCAGAAGATCAGGTGTGGCCTTGAGAAACAACGACTCGTGAATCAGTTCAGACGAATCAAACACATTCAAATGACTCCTGAGTGTTTGCTGTCTCTACCTGTCCACTGCCGTTCTCCTCGGTGACCTCTGACCTCTGCTGCTGCCCTGCTGATGTGACCTGTGACACGTCCGCTCCGATCCCGCTGACATCCGACCTGGACCATAAAGCAATAGTTTTATGACAATAATCGCCATATATTTCCCTGGATAACCTGATCTGAGGAGATCAATACAATATTAACAGCTTTTCTTTGTAGTTAACAGTATTTCTGCATTTATATAAATTTATTAGGATTTTATACAAATAAATACCTGTTTACTTTCTGTTTAATTTTTAATGATGGTATTAAGGTGCTGTGTGTGGTTTTAACTAATAATAATAATAATAATAATAATAATAATTAACTAATAATAACTAATAATAATAATAATAATAATAATAATAATAATTAACTAATAATAACTAATAATAATAATATGCACCCATGTCATGTGGTCCAGGCTCTCATTGTTAAACACTTCTTGGGCTCTACCTGCTGCTCTCCTCCTGGGGTCGGACTCGGCTCCGAGGGGATCCGGGGCCCGGTGTGTCAGAGACCGGGCCGGACGGCCTGCAGATGATGTGAGACGGCCGGCAGGGAAGGCTCTCCACCGACAGCTCCTGGACTCCGGGCCCTGGGATCCGGGCTCTTTTCAGAGTCACAGGCGAGGAGGGGCTGCTGAGGGCCCTCAGGGACCCGTGGTGATTGGGTCGAGGGATCGGAGCGCTGGAGGCACTGCCGATCATGCTGGACACAAACTCCTGCTGCCGAGGCTCTGTGAGGAAGACGTCTGGATACTCGGGTCTGTCCTGAGCGTTCAGGACCACATACGGCCGGCCGGAGATGCCCTGGACCTGCACCCGGACCCCAAACGATCCCGAAGCACCCGGAGACTGAGAGCGTCCAGCGCCGAAACACTCCATCTAGAGAACAATCAGTGACAATCAGTGACTCAGAGTCCAGACGATGGAGAGTCCTGACACACGGACACTGACCTCAGCGTGACGAACAATGAGTGTTTACAGCAGAAACAGAGAATGATGATGCTCTGCACAGACTCCTATTGTTCTGAAATACAGCTAGTGATAACAACTACAGACTCACCACAGAAACTAAGAACTTTATTTATTTTAATTTCAGGTCTAGCTCACTCCTGAGTACACATTTGTACTTAATACACACACACACAGCTTTTATAATTCACACAGTCAGTCATCTCTTTCTCTCTCTAACAGACTCCAGATGAAGACACCATTCCTCACATCGTAGATCAGTTCATATCATCAGATACAAGAATAACACGAGCTGACTGAAACGGTTAGTGTAAACTCTTAGTAGATGAGTTTGTGAAGTTATTGTGGATTAAAGTGATCTTACCGCTGCTGTCTTCAGTCACAAACTCAGAAGCTCACCGCAGAAACTCCGCGAGCAGACCAGCTGTAGACACGCCCCTCGGCTCTGATTGGACAAGAGCCAGAAGAGTCCGACTCTCTAACCCCGCCCTCGATTCCCTGGGGACCCGCCCACACCCTGAACACACACACACGTTAGGTCTGTTGTTTGATTATTTAAGGTTATATTAGTTGTATTTACGTATTAATTGTCTAAACTGTTTCCTCAGTCTAAATCACCCTTTCAATGAAGCATTAGTTTGTAAAAGCTGTTCACTGAAACTCTTTGTAAGGAGGTCACACACACACACACACACACCTGAAGCTCTGAATCTGCTGTCAGAAACATGTTTAACTCTATCAGCTCCAGTCACACCTGATCTGTTCACATGAAGCTTCTGCAGCAGAGAGCTCGGGTTCAGATCGAGTCTGGCTGCTCTTCAAGGCTCCTGCAGCTCTGATGCTGACGCTGCTGACTCTGACAGGGGCTTCAACTTCAACACTTCACTTCACATTTCTTATTTTTTAAGACGTTTAAGGATCTTTTTATTGGATTCCACCTTTTGTCCTCATAATGATAGAAATTTTATGAAGTGTTGGTTTGAATGATTAATCTGCATCTGTAAAAGACAGTGACTTTAAATACAAATGCTACCAGACTGGTTTTCTGTTTGTCTTTGTCAGCTGTTCTGCTTCTGTGTTTAATAAGCTGAGTGTACATTAATGTGTAGTAAACACACTCACGTTTGCGTCAGTGATCTGCTGTATATCCTCTAGAAGAGCTTCTGTTCAATGCTATTTCCAGTAAACAGAAAGACAGTAGAGCTGTAGGATGCAGTGTTATTTGCTGTATTTCTAACATGCTCTCGGCTCATATCATGGTTTAGCTGTATTTATGTTCCTTCATCATCTACCAGATGAAGAGTTTTCTATCTGTTGTTCACTGATCCACTATATCAGTCATCAGCAGCTTAGATATATCTGAAGAAATACACCACAGTATGAGTCAAAATGATCCGTTTTTCTTTTATGCCTAAAAATTCAGGATATTAAGTAAAGATCATGAAGGTGTTTAGCTTTCAGATGATGTACAAATCTTCGATTTCCTAAACCTTTTATATTTTTCACTGTGCCACAATATATATTTAATATATTCCACAACATAATATTTCATTATAATAAAATGAATGTATGTTTGACATTTGAATCACATATTTCTCTCAGTAAATAAAAGTGAGGTCAGATTTATCTCAACAGAAATAAAGCGCTGTTAACTCCTGATGAGTTCAGTTCATATCATCATATTCTCTGAGGAACACTGACAGATATCTGTTAGTCTGCTAACTAAGTTATTAACACACAAACCTTAGAGAAGAAGCAGGAGACACCGTGATGATGAAAAGGGTTTATTGAATGATCTCAGATGTGTTTCAGTGCTCAGACTTCATCTAACCAGCACAACAGATCAAATCATAAACCCTGGATGTTCCCTCGTATCTCTTACTCATGAGGAGAACCATTCATGAAACTCAGATAATACAAGAACCTCCAGCACTATGAGCACAGATCATAGCGAACATGACAGCGATACATTAGGGTCAAATTACAGAATGATTTTATTGCTAATTATAAAGACAGCTTAATTTATTCTTACAATAATAGCCTTATTTTTTACTCTGAAATGTTTCTGGTTATCAAATGAATTTAACTTATCTTTTAATTATGGAAAAGTAAACTTTATGTTTTTGGAGATAAAAGGAAAATCTGGAATAAGAATTGTGGTGTGATTCTTTCTTAAAAAGTCAAATAAAGTTTTAACAATGTTATTATTAGAGATAGCAGCAGTTTTGTAAGTGTAATAGCTGTTTTCTTGGACGGAGTCTTGTAAAGGTGCTGCTCTGGGTTTATTTAAGCTTCGCCCGGTTTTGAGCGGATCTTATATATAAATATATAAATATATTAATAAAGACTGAACGAATCTGCGCCTATCGTCTTTGCCTCCATTTCTCCATTCCTCCATGACGTCATCGGTGAATCGCGCGCTCCTCCACTCTCCCTGGACACTACCGTTACCATGGAAGCGCTTCAGTCCTTTAAAATGGGAGCGGCTTTACCCACAATCACGTGGCCCGGATTCGCGTTCAACCATTGGCTGGCGCTCCGTAGCGTCACGCGACCTGGCTACGCTTTTAAAAAGACGGCGGGAATCACTCGCTTTATTTCTTTCAGTTCTGCTGAGGCGAGCGTTTCTGTCCGGCGTTTATTCGCAAAAACAGCGCGATGGTGCGAACTAAAGCTGATAGCGTTCCCGGCGCTTACAGGAAAGGTAAGAAAAACCCCACAAAGCCACTAACTTACACATAATCTCAGACTGAAGGAGAAACCCGACGCGGGAAACTCCTGTGATAACCGTGCCTTCAAAGCGCGCTAAAATCCGCACGCATTGTTCTTTCTGTCGATATTATAAATATTATAAGCAGCGTTCGCTTTTCTGCGTGTGTCGATATTGAATATGAGTGCATGTCTTTATCAATCATCATCTCCCGCCAATCTGACATGACTCAAACATGAACACACAGTGGATAAATCATTTAAGTTACAGTAGTGTGCTGTTTTTATGAATGAGGGAGCTGCTTTTATATTTATATGAACGGTGTTAATCTCTGAACGTTTACTGCAGTTGTTTGTTGTCTAACGTTAGCAGCTAGCGTAACGCATTGTTAAGACTCTGCTGCTAATATAACACGGGCCATTATATTAACTTTTCCCGACCCGAACTGTCTCGTTGGTATCGTTTTAACACTAAGAGTGAGTAAATGCCAGTGAGATATGTTTTTAAAGGAGTTTAATTCGGACTGAATGAAATGGCGCCACTTTCACATTCCTCCGCGTCGCTCCACAATGAAGCGCACCGGAAGCAGAATTACTTTATTTCTTACGACGCTGTCTCGTATTGTGCTGTTTGTTTAATGTTCATTAATAAAAAATCTGTTTTGTTGCAGCTGTTGCCGCTTCTGCGCCCCGGAAGTCTCTCGGCGCTTCCGGATCAGTGAACGCGCACTGCAGCGGCGCGCAATCGGGCACGCCTGGTAAGTGCGCGCACGTAAACTGCTTTGTCTGTTTATTTGCGCATCAGAGATGCGTCCTGGCACATTTGAGCCCTGGTTTCACAGACAGGGCTCAATTAAGATGTTTTAAGTAATTTTTTATAATCATGACTTAGAAAAAAATTACTGTTGTTCAAAGACCCTGACAGGTTTAAAGATCATTCAGTGCCAGACTTCTAGGACAAGTCTAAGACAAGAATCAAGTCTGCTGTTTCTGTCTTTATACAGCACTGTTTGAGTCAGAGCAGCTTTATGGAGTTAAACGCCAACAAATAAAATGGATAATTTCAAAAAGATGATGAGTAAACGGTCTCTAGTAGAACCTGTGTTACTACTGCTTGTCATCAATGCTTGTGTCAGGAACTATATTGGTGTTCGCTCCAGTAAAGTTGTCAGATTAAGATGTTTTTTGGTTTTTTGTTGCTCAGCTAAGAGTAAGTACGCGGGCGGGAACCCTGTGTGTCCGCGGCCCACACCGCAGTGGCAGAAGGGCATCGGAGACTTCTTCGGTGGACCTGGCAGAAAACCAGAGAAGGAGAACCTCCATCCCACATCTGATGACGAGGAGGCGGGAGGCAGCGGCGTCGCTAAAGCGCCCAGGAAGTGAGTGTCTTCCTCTTCCTGTCTGAGGGGCTGCTGGGGTTTGATGGAGACTGAGCTGTGTTCTCTCTGTGTTTCAGATCCAGGCCCATCATTGATGATGAAGAGGAGGAAGATTAGTTTCACTGACTTGTGACCATTTTTAGTGTAAATCTTTGTAAATACTTTTAATAGGATGTTCCGTTCATCTTGTACAGATTTAATAAAGTGATTTTTCAGAGTTTCTGATCTCTTCACTGATTACAGATGTCATGTCTAATTGTTTTAATGAAGCAGTGATGTGACTTTATAGTATGTGAGCAGAGAGGCTCAGAGCGTTTCATGATTACTCCGTTCCCTCCTCACTTGATCTTTATATTAAACCTCTGAGTTCAGTGAAAAACAAATACTCTGAGAAAAATCGTGTTTTAGTAGAACGGTATATTTATCATATATTGGCTATCGTTTAGATCACTTTTGAACAAAATGAAATCCAATTGCTGGATATGGCTAGATTAAATGAATAACCAGAAGAAAAACATTACGTTAAAATAACTAAACTTAAGTTAAACAAGTGGCCAAACGAAAAAAAAAACTGCATGTAGGCTATTATTGCCTTTACCTGATTTGTAATCACCTCCCCGCTCTCACGTTTTCCTTTTGTCGTCATTTATAATACATATAGTTGTTCTTTTTTTAACCACCTTTTAAGATTTAAAGTATTTCAGGAAATGCATCTTTCTGTCAGTGGTGTTTAACTGCTTTACACATGAATCTAACGCTGGAGCGCTCACTCCACACACACCAAGCTCCAGACAAAATCATGCGCTCCTCACATACTCCGCTTGACTTCGAGGAGTTCTGTCTTCAGATGTGTTGAGTAATAATGAGTTAATTTGTTTGCTCGTTACTACAGATCACTTTAATAAATCCATAAACTGAGCGATTGTAATGTACCTTTCAAACATTGTGCAAAAAATATTTTTGGTCTAACTGCAACAATTCTCTCAAACAAATTCATCTCCATGTGTATATATTTGTGTATAATTAACTTTAATCTGTGTCTCATGACAGCCCACACTGTCACAGAGAAACTCATTAGTGTTTGATGAGGAGCTCTGCTGTTCTGTTCAGCTTCTCTTCGATCCTGCATGTCTGGTTCTGTAAAGGGTTAATGCTTTTATTAAATCACTCGTGTGACTTTATGCTCTCAAAAATAAGACTTGTGTTTCTATCTGCACACAAACCTGTTTATGAAGACAAAGTCTGGGATAATATCTGGGATATGCATTAATGTCATTAAAGTGTTTATTTGGTGGATTTATTAATTTATTGTTAGTCATGTTCAGGGTTTTCAATTCTCTGTTTTTAGTGAAATCTGAACAACAAATAAAAAGTTTTCAGTTAATGACAAATAAAAGGGCTAATTTGATATTCATGTAACAGCCACTTATTATTTATATATTAGATTGGACAGTATAATAAGAGAAGTGTACCTAAACTAAATTTTACAGATACAAGTTAACTCATAAAACCGATGATGTTATAGTTTTTTAGTGCATAAATTGGATATCTACAGAAATAAGTGTTTCTACTAAAAGCCCGAGTTCAGTGTTTCTCCTGGGAGCAGTCCTGTGTTTACTATGATTTACTGCGGTATTTCTGACAGCTCTGGAGCAGGATATAAAGAGAGCGAAGAGCAGCTGCAGTGTCGCTCCTCCGCCGCTGGGGGGCAGTAAGCGGCGCTCGCGCGGCCCTGTCGGCTCGACTTCCGGTCGGCCTCCTTTTCTTTCTCTTCCGCTCTCGGGATCATCATGGTGGGTACCTGATTGTTTGACTCATAATAATCTGCTGTAATCCGCCGTTTTCGCTGGTTGGTTGACCAAGGCAGATAGCGGAGTGTGACACGGAGTTAGTTTGGCGGGCTTGTGTATGAGTATGATGCCCCGGATGAGCAGCGCGTGAGATTAGAGCGCGATTAAAGAGCGCGAGCCGCTCCGCTCTCAGACATACTCCGAGACTGCGAGTGTGTTTCACAGGAATACTCTCAAACTGCGAGTGTGTTTCACAGGAATACTCTCAAACTGCGAGTGTGTTTCACAGTAACGCGTGTTAATTTATGCACCTGATTACATCGTGAGGATCTGATCGGTTCAGGTTTGTAGATTGTTTCAGCTCGGTCCCACAATGCACTGCAGCTAGCAGACACTAGCATTAAGCCCCGTTCACATAAGAACCGTAACTATATAAAGATTAGCTGTAACGCTACAGTTTATATTAGCGTCCGTTAAAGCGATACCTGCCGCGTTCGGCTCGGGACCGCAGGACGGGTTCTGGCGGTCGAGGTCCGTGTCGTTCATCAGATTGAAAATCTCGTTCTAAAACGGATTCTAAAGACATTTCTCATTATAGATGTTTAATATTGACAGAACTTTATCAGTTATTTTTATCGATGTGAGTTGCTGTAATGTGTGTGTGTGTGTGTGTGTCATCTGTGTTTCTGCTCGTTCTGATCTCGTGTGTGTGTGTGTGTGTGTGTGTTTCTCTGCAGGGTCGCGTCAGGACCAAGACGGTGAAGAAGGCCGCTCGGGTCATCATCGAGAAGTACTACACCCGGCTGGGCAATGACTTCCACACGAACAAGCGTGTGTGTGAGGAGATCGCCATCATTCCCAGCAAGAAGCTGCGCAACAAGATCGCCGGGTGAGCCGCACTGCATGCTGGGATAGCGCTCCGCTCTATAGTATTTTATAATATAGTCCGGTGATTCAGGAGAGATGAGCCGTGATGACTGAGTCAGTGAAGCGTTTTAGTGTCTCGCTGGCTATTAATGAGTTATTAGACGATTAACGAGCTGATGATGTGACCGCTCCACTCGTTCAGCTCAGGGCTGTGTTTCCTAAAACCGTCTTTGGCTAGGTTAGGTCGTTCGTTCCAATCTGAACTCTAGTACTATGGTAGCTGTTAGGAAACTCAGTCATGAAGTAGTGTGTCTTGGACACTGCAGTAAACCAATCTCTTGCTTCCGGTGCAAATATCGAAACATCCCTTCAAGATGCGTTCACTAGGTTTCAAGATTCAGCTCTTAGTTTGAAAGATGGTGTATGGAAAGTATTCAGATCCACTTAAATGTTTGATTCTGTTATATTGTAGCTATTTGCTAAAATCATTAAGTCCATGTTTTCCCTCATTAATGTACACGCAGCACCACATATTGACAGAACCATGTGACTATTTCACTTTCTTTTTTAATCTGCAAAAATGTCAACAATTCAGTGTTTTTTTTAAGTATTCAGACCCTCTGCTCAGTATTTAGTAGAAGCACTCTTTTGATGGAATACAGCCATGAGTCTTTCTGGGAAAGATGCAGCAAGTTCTTCACTCCTGGATTTGGGGATCCTCTGCCATTCCTCCTTCAGATCCTCTCCAGTTCTGTCAGGTCGGATGGTAAACGTTGGTGGACAGACATTTTTAGGTCTCTCCAGAGATGCTCGATTGGGTTTAAGTCAGGGCTCTGTCTGGGTCACTCAAGAACAGTCACAGAGTTGTTGTGAAGCCTCTCCTTGGTTATTTTAGCTGTGAGCTTAGGGTCATTGTCTTGTGGGAAGGTAATCCAGTCTGAGGTTCTGAGCACTCTGGAGAAGGTTTTGGTCCAGGATATCCCTGGATTTGGCTGCATTCATCTTTCTCTCGTCCTGTCCCTGCAGCTGAAGAACACCCCCACAGCAGGATGCTCCTCCACGCTTCACTGCTGGGACTGTATTGGACAGGAGATGAGCAGGGCCTGGTTCTCTCCACACATACCGCTCAGAAATAGGGCCAAAAAGTCTCACCATCTTTCATGTGTCTTGCTCTGAGGAGATGCTTCTGTCGGGTCACTCTGTCATAAACCCCCGGCTGGTGGAGAGCTGCAGTGATGGTTGACTTTCTACAACTTTCTCCCATCTCCCGACTGCATCTCTGGAGCTCAGACACAGTGATCTTTGGGTTCTTCTTTACCTCTCTCACCAAGGCTCTTCTCCCGAAATAGCTCAGTTTGGCCAGACGGCCAGCTCTAGGAAGGGTTCTGGTCGTCCCAAACATCTTCCATTTAAGGATTATGGAGGCAACTGTGCTCAGAAAGAAGTGCAGCAGAAATGTGTCGTAACCTTGCCACAATTCTGTCTCTGAGCTCTTCAGGCAGTTCCTTTGACCTCATGATTCTTATTTGCTCTGACATGCAGTGTGAGCTGTAAGGTCTTATATAGACAGGTGTGTGGCTTTCCTAATCAAGTTCAATCAGTATAATCAAACACAGCAGAACTCAAATGAAGGTGTAAGAACCATCTCCAAGGATGATCAGAAGAAATGGACAATTGAAGTGGATCAACCCCTTTCATTAAATTTGCCCTAAAACCAGAACAATGGCCTTTCCTAGTCTTAGGATAACTTTGATGAACCTTTTTGATCCACTTCAAAAGTTGTATACTGTGTACATCACCTGAATATTTTAGATTTGTAAAACCAGTATGATTTATAGTCACTAATAATTTACATGACATTTCCAGACCTGAAAAACACAATTGTAAAATTCCCAGATACTTCCAGGTTTCCCATGACCATGTGAACTTCTCATCCTCCCTCCCCATCAAATCTTTTCCCAGAGATTTCCCAGACCACAGACATCTCTTTTCAGGAAGTAGCCTGTTAAGGGGGCAGCACAAGGTGTATCTATTAATTCCCCTATTCTGAAAGCATTAACCCTTCACCCCCCCGAATGGATGCTCCCACCTCGATCTCTTCCTGTGAACGTGTGTATTCCGATACGCTGTTCCTGTGGGTTAAAAGCCTGTGTGGGTCGTGTTTACATCGCAGTGTCAGTCAGGACAGTCTGAATCTGCGAGGTGTGGAGTTACATCCCTGACGGCTTTGTGTGTCTTGCGGATGGTCTGTTGGCTGTAGCTCATATATCAAAGGGCTAAAGTGCAGGACAGTGAGCACAGGGTTAAAACCAGGGCTGAACAGCCAGGATGAATGGAAATGTCCATTAGCGGGACACTGTGTGTGTCTCCGTCAGGTTTAAGGGAGGTACTTTGTGTGTGTGTGTACCACCTGAGGGCCTGCAGCAAGACAGGACACACTGATCAGGGAGGGTGTGGACCGCTCGGACACTGAGAGACTATATCCTGTCTCTGGGAAGAGGACTCAGACGGCCCTCAGGTTAAGACTACAGATCGACTGATAACAAGAACACTGCCTCTGGGATGCACACTCACACACAGATCTTAGGTTTCCTAAAGACGAAGAAGACCCTGTCTGTCCTAACACGTCTTCTATGGTTTACTCTCCACTGAACCAAAGGAATTTCACTCAATCAGGACAGAGAGGGTGTCACATTTCCTCTTTTATATTGCCTGTGTTCTGGCCGTTCTGAGGTGGAAAAGGCCATGCAGGGTGTGTCGTTTGAATCTTTACAGTAGGGTTTTCTCTCTGAGCATCACATGCTTGAGGACAAACGCGCACATACACACACATACTACTGACCTTCCTTGTTCTGCAATCCGCCCATCATGAAGAACCAGAATTTGATTGGCGTTGATGATAGTGGATAACCTGAAAATACAAATGAACGTTACAGCATTATATAGAAATAATCAAACACTTGCTAAAAGTTCATCTCTATTAAATAAATAATGAAATAACATTAAAGGCAATCTTCAGGAAACCTCACAATCATATAATTTATTATAATATTGTACATTATAAGGTTGTGATGCTCAATTTCACTTGTAGATATTTATTTAAATGCAATTTTTATTTAATATTGGTTATCAGCCTTTATATAAAGATCATTTTCATCTTTTCAGTATCGAACAGAGAGTATGTAACAAAACATACTGTGCTGACACCGCAGCTGATAAACAAATTAAATATAATTTATTCACATAGAGGTTTCCTGAAAACCATCTTCAGGCCATGACAAACCCAGCTGAGGCTCGGCATCGGCAAATGACAAGCATTTTTAGTGGTTTGTTTCATAATGTTGGCACTAACTGAACCATCATGTTTGATTTATTCAGCGGATTGAGTGTGTTAAATTACTGGCAGAATGAACAAGCACACAAGAAAAAAACAGTGATGAAAGCAAGTGCTTAGGAAGATTGTTGTAAAAACAGGTCTGTCCCAACACCCATATTTTCAGTCTTTGCACTTGACCGCTTTTCTACTTCCATGACAAATTTCCGCAAGTGTGTGCAAAACCTTTGATTACCCAGTGGGACACATTTGTAATATTTAATTACTTTAAATACTATTGTATTTAAATGTAATATTTAAATAATATTTGTGTGTTATGATAGGTTCACATGGGAGGACATGCATGCAAGGTCAAAAATTGTTTCATTGTCTTATAATATGCATTTATTTTTTTACCTTATTTTCTCAATGACTCCCAAATGACTCAAAAACCCCTTCTTTGGGTGACACTAATCTGCAGTGATTGGTCTAATTGGTCTCATTTTAATTTCCTCATGCCTGTATTGCTTGATAAAACCGTGTTTGTGAGAGCAGTGCTGCTTTGTCTACAGCGTTACTGTGGGAAAATGCTATTTTTACCACTCTAAAGGCTAATTGCTGCCATTTTGATTAGAAAAAGAGGCTGTGAGGGTAAACAGGAAATCGCAACAAGACATGGCTGTGTGGACCACAAACCTATTGTGACATCCTCCTCTTAAGTTCCACTGTCTCAAATATTCAATCACTGCTCATTAATTTCAGCGTTTTTTTATTTGATTTTTTTGGTCTTGATGTTTCAAAATCACTCGCTTTTGTGCCTTTTTTCAGCCAGCGCAAACTGCCACGCTGTCATATAGGAATGATGGAGAATCCTCGCTTAATAATAAACATTCAAAAGCATATTAAAATAAAATAAAATCAGAATAATTTAATACAAACAAATGTCTCATTAAATCAATCAATCAGAGTTTCAAATACATCTAAGCCTACTTTTATTGTTGTTTTTTGTGTTAAGAATGACAGGCTGGAAGCCACAGACTTTTTTTCATTTTTACATCAAATTCAACATAGCATTATTTTTTTTTGTAATATTTAGTTCCTGCTCAAGATCGAGACTGCAGAAAGTCACATTGTTTGTTTTCTTTAGTCTATTTAAAAAAACAAAAACAAGCAAACTTAATAAAACATTCCAATCAAGTTTCTAAATTAACTTAAGTAAACAAAACGAAATACAATCACTTTTCCGTAAAAAAATAAATAAATAGAATTACTAGCCTACAGTACATTCTAAATACATCGAGATAGGTCGAGACATTTTCAATAATTTGCATTTGAAAATCAAGCTTCTGTGTGTTTAGTAGTCTCTAGGTAACAGACAATAATATTTAATTGAGGTTATTCTAATTAAGTGATAAAAGTATTTGCAAACATTTTATTATATACTTCACTCATCTCAGCGCCAAAAACATGACCTACACTTTTTGCGTTTTACTCTTTGACTGTTCTTTTTAAAACATGAATACAGATGACTGCCACCTGCTGGTATGGAGAGTTATTTGTCATTGAGACAAAGTCTTTTCAGCCTCCATGCGATGATCGTTAGAGCTTCGCTTGTTGATTAGGCGTTTCTGTGCCTTTCCATTTATTGAAAAGAAAAATCCTCTCAAAGTCACATTGTTGTGTTGGGCTGGTCAGGATGCTCAAAGAAAACATGGGCAATGCTTTGATGGCTCCATTAAGCCAAATACAACTTACAAACAGATTACTAGTTGTCTGCATAATAATTTAGGCAGTAGAAAATATTTACAGTATTTAAGCATTAGACTTCACATTTAAAGGGCACAGACAGGAAACAGGGTCACTAAGTCTGCCCCTAAAGCTTTTTTTTAATTTTTTTTATTTCTGCATCACATCAAAAACCTCAATAACTGTTTGTAGTACCCTGTTCACAAAGCTGAACGATTCAGCTGCCGATGTACAGTAAACGCATTCCCTAATTTAAAGCAGCAGTAGAGTCCCTAAGCACTAGATCCCTTCCTAATCTAATCCACACACACACTACTACTTTAATTCACACCCAAAACCCTTCTGCAGGTCATCCTCTCAGCTGCCCTTCATCTTCAAACAAAGGAACGGAGACGTCTTTATTGATCGCTAACCCCAGAACCATCACCCCAAAACAGATCAAAGTGACACCACTGTCTCAGAGGCTGGGCAGGATCAAAGCTCGCAGACTCTGATCCCGATGTGTTTACAATTTTCTAAAGAGGAGCGCAATGAGAGACAGAGGGAAAAACATTAGGGAGAAGGAAACAGAGACGCTGGATGGGCAGAGACGCTCTCCAACAGCGACAACAGGAGTACAAGAGTGGTGGAATGTGACCAGAGGAGAGGAAGTGTGCGAGGCGTTTGAATCAATGTCAAAAGTGTTCGCTCTTCTCATAAAACGCCAATACAAAATAATTCCACACTAATAGCTAGCAGGCGCACACGTGTTTTCTGTTGAGGACACGGCAGACCTTTATCTAACACTATTGTGTGGACTAGAGGTGAAGCCAGTCTTGGACAAAAAGTACTTTGGTTTTTATCTAATGACTAACAACACCTCTAAAAACAAACATATGAAATGTGGATTATAAGATGTCCATTTGTAGTAATTAGCACTGCATCAGTTTTTAATTAGAGAGCATAAGAAGAAACTGTAAGACAGGTGGACACATTTACTTTTCAAATGTGGCAATCAGTGTTGGGTAAGTTACTTTTATTTCAAATATTAGATAATATTTGTTTTCATTTCACAATTCAAGCTTTCAGATACGGGAAAGACTAGCTCGTTTTTGTTTCGTACAGATTACATAACAAGAGAATATCATTTTCAATTTGAATTTGTACATTTAGAAGTAGACACTTCAAGCTTTAATTAGAAATATTTCTCATGTATATAGAAATATTTCTAGAATTGATAGTTTTCTTATCTGTCTGATTTCTTTGTAAAGATGGTGCACTCAATTCTATCTTTAGACTATAAATTTTGATCTAAAGTTTAATATTGATTTTAGAACTATTGAAATTATTTACAGTATGTAATGCAAGTACTGTACTGCTAATTAAATTTCATATTAATATTTCTAGTGGATAAGTAATTTTATTACAGTACAACGTTACACCCAAGACTGGTGACAATTTCTATTAAACCAATACAAACAAATTATATGATTTTTTGTATGTTTTTAAAAGATGCCTCTTGTGCTTTCAAAGGCAGGATTTGATCAGAAATATAGTAAAACAAGAAAATTAAGAGACATATATACTACGTAAATGTTTCTATTTTATTATATTTTCAAATCTAATTTATTTATGTGATAGTAAAGAAAACATAACTTCAGGCTTTAGTGCCACTTGATCCAATATGTTGATTTGGTGTTGATATGCTCTATGTTTATGGATTCTTTAGAAAGTTTGAAATAAAAGCATTATATATAATATAAAAAGCACTTCTCACTATATTAGAATCTCATAATTCTAACTATTAACTATAAGTTCTGCCTCAAAATCTAGTCTCAGACTCAGACATCACGCCCACGGAACATTCGCTAAATGGCTGATGCATATGGCACATTTATCTGGAAACACTTGGAAGGCTTCATCGGATTGGTTGAATTATACAGGATTTCCGGGAGACAAATGTGTGTTGCATTCTTTAATGTTCCACCTGGAAACATAATGCATGCTAAAAGGCAACTAGTTGATAATGAGAATTGGTCCCTATACTAAAGTGCAACCAAAAAGCATTATTTCAAACATATTTACTAGTTTTATGCAATTTAATGCAAAAACATAACAAATAAATAATACACTGACCTGAAACTTTTGAACAGTAATGTATTTGACTGTACTGTACTGTAAAAGGGGCTATACAAAAATTAATTTGAAAACCAGATCAGTCGATCACAGTGTTAATCATAAAGGGGTTTTACTGAATCTGTGCACAGTTAAACTGTGACAGACCGCGGAAACGTAATGAAAAATAAATATAGTTTTTTTTGCTCGCAAACACCTGCTATAAGACCAATATCTGGATCACCAACATCACTCATGTAATCACACATGAACAGTACTAAACACAGAAGTAGAAAGGTTTTTTGATCAAATCACCGAAACCACATCCTGAGGTGGTGAGACACCCATGTGACATCACATCTGCATCGTAAGCACTAATCTATTAGTGTTTGGTAAATGCCCACTCATCTGTCAGTCATCCACTGCATTAAACTGATATTTTAAATGTTGCCAGCTGACTAATAAATTGTATAGGCACATGCAATTGCATTGACAATACTCAACATAGCTTCTCCAAGATGCCTGAAATTAGGGCATAATTCTGAAGACACTGGGTTTAAGGACAAATAGATTAATTTAATTAATGCTAGAGATGTGGCCCAGATGGCCCAACAAAAGCTTTTCATGATGTTATCTGAGGGATAAAGCTTACATCCCAGAGCAGTAGACAAAAGTATTGATGACATGTTTATATTTAAGCGTCTAATCATAGCAGAGCATTAAAACAGATATAAAGGTACGGTCTGATTAATGAGTCCATGGAAGTAACACCAGTGGCCTTTTTACATCTTTTTTTGTAAAATGATTATATAAGTGTTACTGTTATTCAAATGTGAGCTCTTTAGCACTACTCTTAACATCTGAAGTCGACTTACCTGTGTGCCACGACCAGAGTGGTGTGACTGGCACACACCTTAGCGAGAGAAGCCTGAATGTTTTGCTCTGTTTGACTGTCCAAAGCAGATGTAGCCTAGAAGCAGAATTTACAAAACATGACTGAGTGCAAACCCATATCATTATTTGAGAACCTGTAAAAGAGTCTTTACTCACTTCATCGAGCAAAATAATGCGAGGGGATTTTAGGATTGTGCGAGCGATGGCCACTCTCTGTTTCTCCCCTCCGCTCAACTTCAGACCCCTTTCACCCACCTCAGTATCATATCCTGTCATATTCAGAAAAAAAAGTCAACATTCTGTAATCATTAAAAAACACCTCATATTATTACAATCCTATATCTGTCCTTTCATAATTGTGGTTGCTTTGCCAACACAGGAATAAATTACACTTAAAAAAAAAAAATTTGTAAAAGTATTTAATTGTAATAATATTTCAGTTTTTACTGTATTTTCCTAATGCTGCGTCACACCTAATATGTTCCTAATGCTGCGTCACACCAGATGCGATTGAAGCGTTAAGCGCGAGTGATTTACATGTGAAGTCAATGCAGAGACGTGAATAAACATCCTGCGGTGCGAATATCACGATTCGCGCGAATGAAGCGGAGCGAAACACTCAAGTTGAAAAATCTGAACTTTGGTGAAAATTCGCACTGCGGTAACTAGGGATGCTCATTTCGGTTATTTCTTATGACCGACAACCGACGCTCGTTAACCGATTATTAACCGGTTAACTGACAACATTATTTTAAATGAGAATTGAATTCAAA
>JAUCNO010001888.1:12822055-12844598 GCA_032353835.1 Enteromius viviparus
ACTCCTCCCCCGACTGCAAGGGGCTGCTCTCGCCAGCCGGCGGCAGGCTAGTGTAGTGCATCTCGAACACACCTAATATTTCTGTTAATATTTCAGCGATCGTGTCTTGTGTTAACCTTTTGTATTTCTTGAACTTTATGTGATGAAGGATTTGCTCATTTGAGTCGGTTCTATTTAGTGCATCGGTCTAGTCTAATTATACAGTTATCTAATTTGGCTCGCGATTCTGAAGTATTGAACCTGAAGCATTTGTTCAGGCACGCATAAAACATTAGCAATAAACTAGAGTGCATAAAAACTATTTACCTGTTATAATCCATGAAAAACTATCCTGAAATACATGACAGTAATAAAGATTTTAGTAACACAACATAAAAGACTCAAGCAAAAGGCATTTTCCATACAAAATTCGACAAATGGCACCAAATTCAGGTCCAACAGAGATTTAGGACAATTTTAAACCTTTTAGTTATAGGTCTGTGACTTGAGTAAATTATTAATAATAATACATACATACATACATATATACATATATAAATATAATAAAGTAACTAAAAATAAAATATGGCAACATTTGAAAAACTTTAGTGCTGGTATTAATGAGGTCATCTTATATAGACGTCCATTGTTTTTATTCCAACTACAAAATAGCAAAGTTTGTCTCTGGTTTATACAATACACTTCACACAACACACTGCCTTCACTTTTGCCTTTAGAGGATTTTCTCTCTGTGTGTCATCTGTCAAAAGTTTTTATTTCAATTGATAATTTCTGTGTTGTTTCTGTTTAGGAAATAATTGGCAATCTTTCTTCGCAGAGTCAAATATCTGTCTCCTTCCTTCCAGCCATTCTGTGTTCATTCTGCTATTCTTTTCTTCCTCCTTTGGAAAAAAAACTGCCTACCCAGATTTTGATGTCCAATCCAACTATCTCAAGGTAACACTAACAAAATAAAACATCACATTATTGATGCAGCAATTACAAAACTGATCTAGCGGCCCTTTCCTCTGTTTTTCACTGTCTCTTATTCCCACACTCACATATTTACACTCATACAAACCTTATCATTTTCTCCCAGTGAGACGTGAATTTGATTATCTTTTGAATAGATAATAAGCACCAAAGATGATTTATAATGTCATTATCGATGAAGGCATTTTTACAGCATCAATATAATCATATTTCATAATGCCCCACGACAACCGAACGTCCAACTTTCACCAACAATATAAAACGATCAAAACATCCCGAATAATTATTTTCAAAACAATCACTGTGCGGAAAGTGAGAGAGAAAGCCTTTTTACAGAAATGTAATTTGATTTTGCTGGAGGCAGATGAGTCAGAGGCTTTCTCAGCGCGGCAGGAGAAAGACTGACTGCGAGCAGCCTGCAAAAGACATCTCTAATTTTATGACAGTCATGTGACTGGGCATTTTTAACCTGCCTTCACCCCCTCCCACATTTCCTCATTTGCATACATGGGAATAATAACCCAGAGATGTGAGGCTACAGAAACAATATGACGGGTGGTGTTGCTTTCACCTTGGCTATGAAATATAATTGCAGCGTGAAGGGAAATGTGAGACGTACGAGGGCCCGTCTGATCTCAGCAGCAGTTTGCATGCTGCTGCCAAATACCTCAACGGCGGCAGACAGCGCATCGAGACGAGTCTAACACCAGCTTTCATCAACCCAAACATGCCACTTACGGTGTTTAACCAACCTTAATGGAAAATAGCACAGGTCCTTCTCCACGCGCCCATTTGAAGAGGACGGTTGGTGGGCACTTGGTATACACAATCTCCCTAAAAGGAGGGGGGTGCTGTAGCAGGAAAGACAAGTTGTTGCTTTATTTTGTTCAACGTGATGGTAAATCTGTTGTTAGGTAGATATTTACAGCTGAGCTGAAGCTAAACAGTTCTTCTGGGTAGTAACAGCTGCCCTGAGGTTGGTGATAAACTTGCACATGCTCACAAATGAACTCAAAGACACCCTGCCTCAAGGTTCTGGAACTTTTTGGTCCTGGAACATGATAAAATAAAAGATCTGAAGGCAGGTGTGGAATCTCTTCACAGAAATATTATACAAAGCGTGGTCTATGCCATCACGTATTCCAGTCCAAATGAGTTCAATGTGGAGAAAGGCAATGTGAGACTTATCAGACTTATCTCCTTTTCAAGCCACAAAAATGCAGTATATTAAATTAGACTCAAAGAGAATGTTCTTTTGGACATTGTTTCTCAGAAAAATTTATTAAATTGAGAAAATGTTTGTCATTTTGTGACTGTGTTATGCATCACAGTCAGACTCGAAACCTCAGTTTCTGAAAGTTCTCAGACCGGACTCCAAGTTTTGTTCACTAAACAGCATTTATGCAGCAAATGCAGCATTTAGTTGCTTGTATGAAGTGGATTAGATATTCAAGAATTTAGTTTGAGACAATCAGTTGAATGTGAAAAAATTTCACCTACAAGAAATGATTCTAAGAGCCCAGTGACGGAAGGGGGCCCCACAAGGGGAAATGTGATTTCTAGCGCAGGGGAAGCACCGGAACACAACTTGTACAGCTTTGGACTGCCATCGCAATTTCCGAGGAGCCTCATTTATAAAGCATGCGTATGCACAGATTTGACCGTAGAGCGTGCGTACGCTTAAATCCATGGCAAAATCAGGGTCTGAGCAGATGTACGCACTTCTTATTGTCGGAGTATTGCAGGTTTTTGAAAATGTAAGCTGTTCTTACAGCTCGCTTCTCTATATTATGGGATTGGTTATATTTTATATGTTAATTACATTAATTATGGGTTGTTTACAAGGCAGAGAGCTGAAACCATTAGCTATTTGAACGTGTGCTTTCTGTTCATGCGTTTATTTCTATGAATCACACATACGCATATTTGAGAAATTATCTTAAGATCAAATTTTGGATTTCTATTTTACAAATGTGGCCCCTGAACTGCTTCTGGTACTACAAAATGTAAAGAAGTACTCCAGCACTTCCTTAGTGTAATGGTTATAAACAGTTCAAACTGTTGAAGCAATCAATGCTAATTAGTTTTAGATGTTAGTATAGTTTTATAATATATTGTGTTAATGACTGGCTGACTTACTCTGATGTATTTTATCAATCATGTCACTTACCAAATAGATTCAAAATTGGCATTTAATATTGACTTGATTATAGAATGAAAGAAACTGAAACAGATCTCTTGTCACTTGCGGCTCAGACCATCTCCTGCCATCTGCCACTGGGAGGATGTTTGAATCTGATTCAAATGCTCCTGACAGCTCTCTACGCATCTCCGGTCTGCCTGTAGTAAAACATTTATTCCCATCAGCAGCTTCAGTGCATCAAACTTGTGAGCGCTCTGGAACTTTGGCAAGAAACAATCCAATGATTGTACCAATTATGAAAAATAAACAGCTTTTATGAGAGCAAAAATGTTTACTTGTTGTGAGTATATTGATTTTGTACATTACATGCAATTTAAAGGCCAGCAGCAAGACATTAACAAGAGTTGCAGGTATGGCAAAAATCTGCTAAATAGTTAGAAAAATTACATTCAGGCATATACAGTACAGTTTTGTACCAGGAAAGTACTTGGACTGTAAAATAAAATGCTACACAGGTTTTTGTTGTTTATTGTATGTGAAATGTTGCCTGCAGTACTCAGAACAACTATGAATTAAATTAATGAAAGATAATTTACTCTATCCTTTGAAGTTTTATCGAATAATTTAATTTTTTGTATTTTATTGATCTTAGCAGGGTTGTTTAGAAAGAGCGCAGTGTGAAGTGTAAAGAGAATATTGGCTCAAGACATCTTAGCCTAGGCTTCTAGAAAGAATAAAAATAAATAAATAAATAAACAGCAGAGAGAAGCAATCCCACCCAGTAACACTAGCACTTGGGAGTCCAATTCAAGGCCTTCTCAACCAAACCCAAACAACACGTGTTATCAGAGAAACCACAAGACTGAGTCAGCAAAGCCTTCATCCCTGATAGCTGACAAATTCCCCATCTCTGTTCCATGCCCCTCTCTCCTCACTGATGGATGGTGAATTGCATTTCACGAACGTGGCATTGCTGTTAATGAGGAAAGATAGCAGGCATCCACATGACAGCGCATTTCTGAACGAGCCACATAACTGACGCTTCATGATATTATTTGGTCAGGGGCTGTCAGGATCCAGAACAAAATAATTACGCACATGGATCATTAGTCAAGTCAACATCAAACAGGAAACAAACAAATGTGCCCTTGTATCTGCAGGGATCTGGGTTTAGACGGAGACCACCGCTGCTCCATGATGCACAGCGAGCCGCTCTGAAATGAGAGTTTTGAATGTATGCATAGCTGAATATTTTATTCATGTGGTGCTGTTTCTCTTCTTCTGTTTTCATTATTCATTATATTTATGTTTTAAGTGAAAGACAAGATCACAGTGGTATATTTAATGAGCCATGGAGGGACGTTGCTTTTGAATGTCTGTCCATGTAGGGAGGTTATGTGTTGGATTGGATTGTGTGTGGTCTAGTCTGAAGGGCTGTCTATAAACTGTCAGTGTTTTGGAGACGGTGGCGCTCACTTCTCGTCTGTCTTCCTTCAACACAGCTGCAAAGCAGGGTCAGACGCTGAATTAGGACTGGAAAGAGATTTCAATGGATTGTCTGAGATGAGCTTAACTTAAATGGGGCCGAAATGGACTTGATGTGAAATTTACCCCACCGATGTTTGAGATTTTCCTACAGGATCGATGTGCGGTGGAACTCAGTAAAGTAAAGAGGATAGTGTGTGTACACAAATAGACAACCGGACAGATGGATGGATGGATAGATGGGTAAATAAACAGATAGATTGAAAAGTTGCATAATGGAACAATTTAAAAAAAGCGTTCGCAATAAGTTCTCAAGTTCCATGGGTTTAAAAAAGCTACTTTTTGAATCAAAACAAAAGTCAATGGATTTGTGATAGCTGAATGTGACGTTTTGACAAGACAAATGCCAGTCTATGAGTATTTTATTCACAAAATAAACACCATTTCATAAAACAAGCAAAATAAGTTAAGCAAAAAGTATTTTGAATATCTCCAGCATGTTTCAAAATTACCCAAAATCAAATCCGAATAGACAGATTTACAGAGAAAAAACATAAACTGACATTCCCAGAATTCCCTGCATTGTACTTAAAATTTAGTTTGAATTTGATGTATTTTCTTTAAAATAACTGTTTCTTCTTAGTTTTTTTCTTGTCTGTTATGTTTATTAAGGTTGTATGTTACATGTAATGTTAAATTATTCTTTATTACATTTTTCAGTTTAATGAATGTTTGACACTAAGCATCTTCTATATACTTTATGTTCATATTTAAATGCTGCTTGTGAAGGGCTTTGGTTCATCATGTGACATTCTCATCAACACCTGAATTTGGTGCTTATCAGCGTATATCAAAGATAAAAAACAGATTTCAGTACTTGGTATATTAACATTATGTCAGTTAATGAAATTACGGTATTTAACTGTAAATTTAACTTAGAACTGTAAAACCTAAAACATTGTTACCATATTTTTTTACAGTTAAATCCTGGAAACCACAGCTGCCGGTTTTTCACCGGAAATTTTACAGAATTTTTTTTACAGTGTAGATAGATAGATAGATGATAGACTTCTATAAAAAACCACACCAGTGACAAGTATCGTTAATCATACTTTATTAAATAATAATAATAACAATAAAAAAAGAACTTTTTCTTCTGTACAAAGTCTACAAACAACAATTTTTGAAAGTTCTGACCAGTGCCGGGATCTCCATGTCTTTTGGTG
This sequence comes from Enteromius viviparus, assembly GCA_032353835.1. NCBI lineage: Eukaryota > Metazoa > Chordata > Actinopteri > Cypriniformes > Cyprinidae > Enteromius > Enteromius viviparus. The sequence continues at coordinate 12,827,882 of JAUCNO010001888.1, forward strand.
TTGGCCTCCTGTCCCAGACAGACGAGGTAATACTATCACAGCTCTGCAGCAAAGCCAAAACAGGCCAGAGCTCCAAGGCACTTGGAAAAGAGTCAACAGAGTCCAATGAAAACCGAGCTGAATACAAACAATCTCCCCCTCTTCATCGCTCTCTCTCCCAAAAACTGAACAATCCGTGTCTCCAGCTGCTTTCCTCACGCCCTAATAAGACGGGTCCCTCCACCCCCCTCGCTTATCCACAAGTCAACAGAACTCCCAGCGTGGCTCTGGGGAGTGAGAGGCCAGTCTGAGGTACAATAAAGAAATTTACACACACTTTCCCCATGCGTGTACTCGTTCTCTCGCTCTCTTCACCTTGAAATCTCACCCTTCTCTCAGGCTTGCACCAAACCTGGTCTTGTCATCCTTCATTTTCAGCAGCCCGAAATAAACCATGGAGTAAACAGACAGGTGAAATGAAAGAAAGCATGTGTAAGGCCTGACTCCTCCGAGGCCCCAGTGGCTTCAAACCCAAGGACTGGTGTTTCAGAATGGCTCTCCTCCAAAACAGTTTGCTTAAGGCTCGATTGTTTGTACATGAAAGTGGCTTGGGGATTTTCCAGCTCCTTCACCAAAGTCGCTTTGCCAGCTTAAGTCTTTGTTACTTCAAGAATAGGGTAAAGAGAACCGAAGATGCTCTCTCTCTCTTTCCACTCTCTCAACACTCTTTAGCTCAGTGGCTCTGAATCCTTAGCAATCCATAGGTTGCAATAAATAAGTTTGAATTGTCAGCACAGAGTCGCTATGTGCTTAGAAATCAAACAGTTGAAGCAAAAAAATAAAAAATAAAGGGAAAAAGACAAAAGACAATCCTAATACTTCAATCTAAAAGGTTTTTTCTGAACATAATACAGCGTGTTTTCTTTCTCGTTGTCTAAAGGCCACAACAAAAACAATATGCTACAAACAGACTGAACTGAAGTACAAAATATTCATAAGAGGCGTTGACACTTCAAAATGGTTGTGAAAAGTGGCAAAAGACAGGATGGGATGGGAACTTAAGCAAGTCTAAACTAAAGCAAATGTCCACAATATTCTAGGCCACAGCGTTCACACAATGGAGGCAGAGATTTCACAAGCAATCTGTCTTCTAGTCCTAGTGCCTCTCCCTCTCTTCTAACTTCCATTAAGCATTATTAGATTGTATTTTTCTTTACAAATCTATAGCAATATACATTTCTTTAAAGTTCTTTTTCTTTTTTGAAGGGTGGAAAATCATTAGGTTGATATGTGTTGATCGCAATTCGCTCCCATTGAGCTGTCCACAGGAAGCCTTTATGCTCCCAGTGATCCTTCAACAATCCCGGTCAGAGATCAGCCCTATATTAGCGGCGTGAGGTCCATTCACAGTTTTGGATCAGGCCGGCACCAGTTCACGAGTGGACAGAGCGCCTCTACTGATCGGCTGCCATCAGGCCTCAGAACAGCAGCGTTGCTGGTTGATCTTCACCTTGTGCTTGATGCCGTCGTACAGCTCAAAGTTGTAGTTCTCCAGCGTGGTGGTGCTGCGGGACGACAGGCTGTTGTAGGAGCAGGTGCAATAAAGCAGGAGCCCAGCACACACCGCTCCTAACAGAACGCCCAGGGAACTCATGACAATGATGGTGACCAGGATGGGATCAAGGGTGTACAGCCAGGCGTTGTCCTTCTCTGAGATCCGTGTCACTGGAGGTTCTCGTGAGGGGTTGGGTGTGGTCCAGGCAGGGAACGGGAACCCTGGAAACAGGAGATAAAACAGTAGATTTTATATTGCGCACTAATAAAATGTTTTTCACTTACTGAATTATTGAACGCAGGCACCCTGAAAACAGACTTAAAGTTTTGCTTTCCAAGTATAAAATACTGATTAATAAAAGATGTTTTGCAGGGTTCTTTCAAAAGTCAGAACAATTGACGCATTGGTAGCATATGCAGGTACTTTTCTCTTTCCAGTCAGCTGCTGTTGTAGCAAAGCCAAAGCTTTCTAAAAAGTTTAAAGTGAATCTGGTTGGTTTGTTGTATTCTTGTATATGTGACCCTGAACCACAAAACCAGTCATAAGTGTCATGGTTATATTTATAGCAATAGCCAACAATACATTACCTATTTTTCATTTATGCCAAAATCATTAGAATATTAAGTAAAGGTCATGTAGCCATAAAGCTATTTTGCAAATTTTGCTAACGGAAATATATCAAAACTTAACTTTTGATTAGTATTATGCATTGCTAAGAAAGACCATTTTCTGAATATTAAGATTTTTCTGAACCCTCTGATTCCAGGTTTTCAGATAGTTGTATCTTGGCCAAATATTGTCCTATACATCATTGGAAAAGCTTAGTTATTTATCAGTTTAAAAAAAAATCGACCCTTTATGTTTTATGGTCCAGGGTCACGTATGTCAAGCCATCTGAGTATATTACATTCTGTTATGGCACAGACTACCAAAGGTAACTCTTTAAGCAGAACTGTGTTCTTTTACGACCGCATTTGTGTTTATTATTAAAATACACCAATCTACGCTTGAAGGTTGATGAATAGATTTACCTTGATCAAGGTGCTCTCGGCCACTGAATAGGCGCTTATTTCCAAGGTCTTCATGTCTTCGCTCTGTTTGGAAGACAAAAACAACCCAAATGAAACACTCAATGTCAAAATGCATATACAGAAAAAATCTTTTGGGATATTCCAACTAAAGAACATTATTGCTCCATGAGCCAGTAACAATGTGTGAGCACAAAATGGCCAACATTAACAGCAAAAAACTGTTATAAATCATCAAACACCCATAAAAACGAGAGCACAAACCACTTTAGTTGCAGTTTGTAGAAAAATATCCCTTTATTGTAACATTCCATACAACATTTCCAAGACCACGAAATTCAACAGGCTAAAATATACCTCATACTGTATGTATTTAAACAGGCTGAAATGCTGTCGTAGAGAGAAAAGAAAAATCTTATATAGATGGCAGGGTCAAAGCCCCACATTCACAAGGGACAACCACAAACCCATCAGAACTTGTAGGCAAATTAAGCATAATGTCGACACAATGAACATCAAAAAGCCATGTGCAGTAAACACGATTAAATGCTTCATAGACAAACTGTTTTAATCAAGTTCAAATTTTGTAGATGGAATATTTGACTTTTTTTAATGCAAAACATAAGGATTTTACAACCTGGAGTATTTTTGCACATTAAAATTCAGTTTCTCCAGACAGACACTTTAGACGTTTACCGCCTTTTCCTGTCTCTGTCTCTGAGGAGGGGTGAGAGCATATGCTGTTTTGTGCAGGTACTATCAGAGACAGACTCTTGGCATCATATGAGGCCCCTCTGAGTGCTTTTGCTCATTAATATCTTTTGAGAGACAGCAAAAGGAAAAGACTCCCAGCAAGAATGCTTACAACGGGCTTAATAAAATGTAATCTGGTCCATTACCTAATTAGAAATATGAAAAGGTTCAAAGGAAGTCTGGGCCACAGTAGATTGAAAAACACAATATGATCAGCTGGCATGTCATTTTTTAGCAACTAAGATTAAATAGCAAAGAGAAAAATGAATAAAATTCATTTAAATTAATGAATACATTCAAACTAATAAACAAAATACAGAATCACGACTGTTTAGAATTAAAAGCTTGATATAAATTCATATAATAATCACACAGGCATATGAACCAGGACTCTTCTTGCTAAAGTCAAATGGTATAATCGCTCAAGACGAGACAAGACAGACACATTTGGCATTTGTGTTGATATACATTCAACTGGGGGGCACAGAAACTCAAAAAAATGAAAAATAAAATGTGTTGCATATCGTAAATTCTGCCTTGAACAAGAGAGAAAGATTTGCACCACAATATGGCGGTGCAACAGAGACCACATGACTCAAAACTGAGCTGAATTGATGTCTACTGTGAAAAGCTGCAGTGTGTCCCATCTCCCCAGAACACGCTCTACTGTATAGAGGATTAGGTGGGAAAAGAGGAGACAATGCTCTACAATGAGCCTGCCGGGTCAGGTGGTCTCTCTTGCTGTCTGCGAGAATCTTTCATGTGCTTTTGTGTTTTAAACAGACCCTGGATTTTGCAGAGGATGTCTATATTTAGAGCATGCTTTTCTTTGATCTCGCCTTCCATCTCCCCACACATTCTTTCGCGAAGAGCAGATAAACGGGCGAAAAAACGGGCCAGCCCGTCCGTGATGGGGGATTATTTTCACCTATTGCCAGATGGAGGCCATAACAAGATATCAGGATTTACTTTCTCCTTTCATCCCAGTTGCTTTAGATGAAGCCAAAATCTGACGTGCCCTCCTGACAGATGCTTTCAGTAATGGATGAAGCCTCAGAGTCTTTATGTGTAAAGAGGAAAATGCTTTGTTGGGGGAATTTCCACCCTGAGCTCTGATGGCGCCTATTTGTTGTTTTTGTTTGGTACAGAGGAGAACACTGAACACTATGTACTATGACAGAACACTGCAGACCATAGCATGGTTTCCTTTTCAGAGGTATACCGCTACGTTTCAAGCGGCACATGAAAGAAATCAAGCAAATACTCACACCAGGACACAGGGAAAATTATTTTAAAGTGCATTTGAAAACTTTCTTCTGCGTATACAGTATGCTTTGACACGTTAAAAGATGAAAAAAAAAAAAAAAAAAACGACAACAAGATTGTCATATGCAAATAATGCTAATAACACAAAATGCTAATTACGTTTTTCCCTGTCTGCTAACTCAACTGATAAATTGGCAAGAAGCTCCCAAAAAATTACAGATAAGAGGTTGGTTAGTAATTCAGTAAGACATCAGAAGGTGTTCTGAGTGACACTATAGAAGGTGGGCTTGGAAATGGGCTCCAACTAACATGCTAACGTGCCAACTCGCTCCCTGAAGCAAAATCAGCTAGCGAAGCGCTCTTGCACCGTCTGACATTTGGCAGATTTACAAAGCTCTCCGCTTCTGCTCTTTTTCAAGACTATGTGTAATCAAAATCTCTGGGGAAACAACGCACAAATACACACCGCTTTAGCGTTAGCTATAAAAATAAAGTCAGTGCATCGGTGAGCTGCATATGCACTTCAGTTCATCTCGGCTGAGCATGAATACGAAATGATTAAATAATAAATGAGAACAGTGATCAGCTTGAACTAGCCCAATGCCACTGAAGCGTCTTAAGGCCAATGTTGTGCCAGTCAGTCGGCCAATCAGAGGAGAAGGCTGGCTAAGGCGGGGTCATGTGACCTTTGCATATAGGCGAAAAATATACCGTATCTCTTCAGACTGTAAGTGCCTAAGCCCCAGTGACTTTCAAAAAAAAGGAGTTATATATAGACACATACTGACACATACTCAAAATTAACTTTCGAAAAACAAACAGCCTTCAAAATGCTTTTAAGAAGCTTCATTCAATAGTCAAAGGAGACCAAACAGATCACTGGAACAGACCGAATCCATTGCTCTACTCAAGCTCTTAGAGAAAGATAAAAGGACCAACCCTTATAACGTAAGCACTTTGTAGAGGTACCAGGAGTTTAAAAATTCAATACATTATATGGTACCTAACCCTTCCACACACATCCTGTGAAGAGACACAGATTCTCCAGCAAGAATACATGTGTCCCAGAGTGCCTGACGTTCATGCTTTTGTCTCTTTGAAACTTCTTGTCAAACATCTCAAGCCTCAAGTGTTCCTCTGTTCACATAAGATGCGGCACACATGCAAGGAAAAGTTGTCCTTTTTGTACCGATAACTCCCTCCCATCGCTGTTTGCAGATTCTCCTCAGAGTTTGGCAATGCTGCCGAGTTCTCTTGACTGTACTGTAATAGGATTGGTCATGAACAGGAGATTAGAGCTTTTCACAGTAAGGTTCCCATCCAAAGAGAGAAAGAGAGAAAGAGAGAGAGAGAAGGGGAAAGGGGGTCCCTGCCAGTCAGGATTTTGGCTGGATGTCCCTTCGGCACAGCAGATCTCCTCCTTCTCAGTACTGGAGCTCCACAAAAGACTCACAGAAAACTCCACAACTCTGGTGCTTACGTGTCCACTTCTTCTTTACCTCATCCTCGACTTTAAAGGACACTACCTAGGTGTCCTGCAGGAGGAGGTGGTTCATTAGTGTCCTCTCAACACTGGGAGCAGGGCTCTTGCTTCTCTAACCTAATCGTTAGCATCGGCTCCACCCCAGGTCCGGAGAGACCCCCGGGGCCGCCGCCTGTGTACTGTCCCGTGTACGTGCTCTGGTAGGACACCGAGTGCTGGCTCTTCTTGGCCGCCAGGTGGTAGCGATGGCAACACAGCACCATGACCAACGTGACACAGCCCAGGAGGAAAATGGCGCCACCTCCGGCTATTACGTAATACCAGTAGGTGGGCATGGGCTGCAGGGACACTGTCGTGTCAACAGTGGGGTCGCTCCAGCCAGGTGAGGCTCCCCCTGGTGGAGAGACACAGAAGAGTTGGCTTGGGGTAGAGAGGCATGCAGACTGCATAGCTTCAAGCCATCTTGGATTGTACGTGAATGATTTTGCTCTGATTTGGTGCTGCATACAAACAAAACAAACACAGACACGCAAATGCACATGCACCTGTCCTTTACGCGAATTACTGTTTGGACTGACTTTCGACATTAAGTGTGCAGAAATGTTTTATGGGTTGTGAACAGATTGTGGTATCTGAGGTAATTTCATATGCAACCAAATTCAAAGGCCATAAAAGCATAGTGTAATAAGACACCGGCTGATGTCAGCACCTCCTCTCTTTGTAATGCAGTATATTGGTGAGTGTGTATTTTAGTGTGTGTGTGTGTGTGTGTGTGTGTGTTTGGTAGCTTTTTCGTCTGGGGGAAAGTTCTGTTTGCCTGCATGCATGGATCTGTGCCAGCTTCCTCTGCCTCAAGCCAAAGTCTTCCATGAACCCAACCCAGCAGTGCATGAAAACTGCTCACCCATCACACGTGTGTACACACACACACATGCACACAAACCTCAGCAATCACTCTTTCTATTCCCTCAATTTCATCTTTCTCCTGTCTATGCATAAATGCGCATGCAATTTAGGAATTCTGACTGCTATGGGAAAATGAATCTACTTACACTGGGAATCATTTCCACTTCAATTAAAAGAAAGGGAGGTAGTTACTAAAGGAATACGTTATTAGTGGGCTTGTGTGCTCCACCATCATTTAAAATGGAGTGTATGAGGATTATTCCACTGCAGCTGAATCTGATTGACCGCAATCATACAGCTGTTGGGGAATAAACATGACATTCATAGCAGCACAGCAGCTCAACACACAACCAATGAAGAGTTTTTGCTGTTGTCATTACACTGTCTTAAAATTGTTAGTATAGTAACTTCAAAAATGTATGTATTTTTTGGTCAGTTTAAAATTTGATGAAGAACAGCACTGCAATGTCACCCCAGAGGATGAGATGAGAGGCAAATAGTTTTAAAAGAGTTTTCAGGTAAGTTTTGTATCAAGTTTTTAAAAACAAATAGACAGGTGATGTGTCTCACTCTCTCTCTCTCTCTCTCTCTCTCTCTCTCTCTCTCTCTCTCTCTGTCTCTCTCTATATATATATATATATACTGACATACAAAGCATCTAAAATTGCAATTATATATATTTTTGATGCAATACAAAAATCACCCCTTGAATCTACAGCCACGTTTGATGAGGTTCAGGCATGATACTGACACCATTTAACAGAGCATGTGATGTGGGGCTACAGATGCATGCTGGGATACAGCCCTTGCTCTAAATATACATATGACAACAATGATAGTGAAGACAACAATCATGACAGCAATGATTTGACATAAAGGCACAGACGTCACTGAATGCACACATAAACACACAAACTCCAACAGCGCTAAATCACACTTCACAACTTTGTTGTGGGACTGGAAACAGACATTACAGAATCTCTGTGTGCTGCTGGTGTGAAGCTCAACAAAAAGTACAATGATTATCAAAAGCCCTTCAGGTGATGCAAGCTGCTAGGCAACAAGCAGGAAGCACAAACATTGGCACAGGAAATGACAATGTGCCAGAAAACTCACCAGTCATTTCAGGGGGGAATGCAGCGAAGGGTTCTGAAATGAGAGGGAAAAAAGAAAGATTAGTTAAAGAACTGGCACAAATGAAATATATTCACATAAATAACAACGGTGCAGATGGAATTCTGACACATGTGACTGAGTATGATTAATATCATATGAATAAATTACTCTGCAGCTCCAACTCCTTGACAAAATTAATTCGGAGGTGCTGTAAGCGATGTTAACCATTTCACTAAAACCCTACTTTACAACTGTCTAAATATATCCGATCTCTCAAGACACCTATCTTAGTTATCTCTATCATGTAGGAACATTTCCTGAGTGAATTCATAACAGCTTCCTTGAATACATATTTAAAATGATTAACACAACACCCTAAAAACCCTTTGACTCAGAGAGGTCTGAAATGACAAATACAGGTTAAGGAGAAACGGCAAAAGGAAAGAAAGAAGGAAAATGGGATTGGGCTGTGTGTCATTTTGGCAAGTTGTGCTGTGCACACACACACACACATGGAATGCCAGAGAATCAGAATGCCAGTTCAGAATGTTTGGAATGCTGTCGCTTTAAAAAAGCAACTCTGCAGAGAGACAGGGGACAGATTTGGCAGCGATGCAGGGCTGGCGCATACACATCGAACAGCTTTAATTAATAAGAGCAGTCCCAAAGCTGGGGGACTGTGGTGGAAGTGTGTGCGTGAGCAACTGAATGAAAGTGAGAATGACAGCTAAGATTTTGATTCATAACTAATCCTGCTTCTGCAAGTTTAAATATAATAAGTCACACGTTCTCAGAGGGAACGGCAATGTTTTGCTCAGTAAATAACCTTCGCTGCATTGTTAGCGACTGGTTGTGTAGCGAAGAGCTTTGTTCGACATTAATGCCCGTTTGTGGAAAGCTACACCGTCGAGAGCAGGCCTGTCTGGTTATTCTCTGGCATGGCTTTGGAAGGCTCTGTTTACAAATAAGAAAGAAGAAGGAAAAGAAACTAATGAAACATAGATTGGGATCAGAGCCCACAGGGTGAGTGTGGCCTAGTTTTCAGTTTTTGATCACTTGAAAAACACTTTCTGTGTAATTCATTTTTTCTTGGGCTTGAATGGCAAGGGTAGGGTGGCCATCGTAAGCAGAACGGATCGTTTTATGACATAGGGTAAAAAAAGAATGATTTTTTTTTTTAAATCTATAAATATTTTTTACCTGATAATTTTACATTTTTATATGTATTATAAGTATTTATACTTATAAATAAAATTATATACAAATTCTTATGGTATGTTCTTCAGATTAATGGCTTAAAGGCTTAACGTAAAAGCAGTTTTTTACTCATCAAAGATATTTTACTTGCATTTGGTGCTTGGCAGGTCCCCGGTGACAAATATGGTGGATGACAGTTGAAAGAGTGGAAGACAGTGAGAGAAAGAAAGACCCAGATGTTAATACTTACGTGTACACTGCTCAAGCTCGATGCTGGAGCTCATATGGATGTTGTCGACCCAGATGTGCCCTCGACTGCCATGCTCGAAGAAGCCCTCGATGACAACCTTACAAATAAAAGAGAAAAGGCGGAGAACTAAAGACTACATTCACTGTGTTACTGCTGTCAGTTCATCCTATATCTATATCAATGTCTGTCATACCTGATATTCTTTAGGAGACTGAGGCAGGATGGTGCGGCCCTCCCTCCACATGGGCCCCTGGTCTCCTTTCAGTGCCCAGAGCAGCGTCTCCTCCTGGTCATCGTCCCGGAGCAACACACGGAGGCTGTCTTGACCTTCACCCTGCAGCTGGTAGTAGAAGAGCAGACAGACGGGACGGCGCTCAGGTCCCACAGAAGGGCTCATTAACCTCGCACGCTGCGGCTCAGACTTAGGACTCGTCTCCACGAACAGGAAATTTCCAGAATCTGTAGAGAGAATAAGATGAAGTGATGATGTTAAGCATCTTTTGTTGGTCCTGGAACAACATTGCTGTTAAAGAAACATGTTGCTAATTCTCCAAACCCTATCCAGGATGTAGATCCAGGAACATGTCGTGCTAAGTGAATCACTGTAAGCTCATTTCTATTTCTCCCTTTTTCTGTTTTTTTTTCCTCACTGTTACACTGCATTAAACATTCCGATATGTTTTTATGCTTGCAAAATAATAAATAATTAATCTGTTTTTTTACATTGGAAGCAGAAAATCAGCTCTGACATAAAAGCACATCCCCTCTGTGTTCAGAGGAAAGAGTCTTTACAACACAATCTCTGTCATATCCCTATGTGGACATCTCAGTAAAGCGGAAGAAAAAAATGAATGGGAGAAGAGAGGAAAAGGGATGATCAGAGAGGAGGCTGGAAAACACTTTGTGAGTGATCGGACTGGACAGGATGGCACCAAAAATTAACATCATTACCCACGCTGCCTCAGCTATAATACGGAAGCCACTTTCCATTGATGCACAGAGAAATGCCATAGTCATTTATTTCTGTTCACCCTACTTTGACACATTTCTCATCCCAAACTTATTTAAAACAGCACTTAAATCAGAGATCAGATCAGGCTGTCACTGAGATTCCTAAATAGATTATGCATTTAATTAATTCCAAATACTTCCTCTGTTTGAACTTGAAAGTTCACCAAAGCTCAGAGGCTGTTTAGCTTGGGTTGGTGTGCCTGTGAAGTAACTAGAAGGCAGATAAATGTACTTCTGGGACCTTCTACACCTAGAGTTAATTAGGCTGACTGCGTATTAACCCTTTCTGGACCTCTGGTTTTTCAGTTTCATAGTTAAAACACTGGGGTATGAACACTCTGGAGTGCTGTTCCAGGAGTCATAGGATCTACACAGCTTACTGTGACGTTTTATTGGAGTGAACTGTGCCATAAAGTGAATGAGTTGAGCAGCTTTTGTCCAGGGATTCTGGGAAGTGAAGCCAGAAACATACTTCAGAAGTATGCATAGAAGAAAAATAATAAAATCACTGGTAAAACGGTGGAAGCCCATTTCTGCCTCTTTCCGTCTCCAATTTTTATTTACAATTACAGACATGTAGATGGCAACACTTTGTTTTACACTTACACCTATTAGTTGCTTATCAGCATGTACATTACTAGAATATTAGCTATTTATTACTGCATTAAGCAGATATGAATGCCTTATTCTACATTACCTTATTGTACTGTACATCCTAATCCTACCTAATATCTAAACTTAACTACCTTACTACTGTAAGCAGCAAAATTAAGAATTTACTGAGGAAAAAGTCGTATTTATTAATTCATTTTAAAGTGTTATCAAAACTTTCAACAAAGTTGTACTTAAACCTAAAACCAATATATATATATATATACTGTATATATATATAGGTATATTTTATTGACCCTTTGACCTGACGGACTATTGCTGCTCTACTAAAGAAATACTCGCATCAATGTTAGGAATGCATTGTGTACTTGTGTTATGAATTGTTTCAGACATTTCTGACCGCAACAACATGTGCAATTGAAATTTTTGCATTACAGGATCTGCACAGTTTGTTTGGAGAAGGTGAGGAATGTGCAGTGACACCCCTGGTGTAAAAGAGTGAAGAAACACAAGAGAAGGTCTTGAGCTTGGGGGCGCTTTTAGTTTGGGAATGGTTTAAACAGGAGAGGATTCTTTCCTTTTGACTCCTGGATCTCTCTTTAAACCCTGACATGTGGAAAACAGCAAAGATTGTTTAAACAGCCTCAAAAGTGCTCAAAGAAAGCACGGGGGACACGGGAAACTGTACATTTGTGTGTGTGCATGCTTAGAATTAGCAAAGCACTCCCAATGTTTTTTTTTCTAATCAAGGTTGATAAAGGTCAGGTAAGCTCAGGGATATGAAGAGAGCAAGAAATTCCCAGAGGAGGAACGAGGATGGACTCAGAGAGTGACAGATACTATTCCCAGATTTCAACCATCACATTAATTACACACCAGTAATGAGACGGATGGATGGAATATGAGAGGTGAGCGCTGGTGCGTGTGTACATGTGAGGACAAGGGCAAAGTAAGGTCTGAAAGTATCTTTTATGAACCATACAGCAATAAACTTTTCATCAGACCTTCTACCACTGTCCATGTTTATTTTCTCAATAATTCTTATTAAAAATGCACACTTGTCCTCTCAGTTTACCATATTCCCAATGCTATCCCAAAATTCCCAATGTTTGTTTTCAAAGAGATTTTACTGTATACATTTGTTAGTTTGTTTTAGGCAATGCAATATATTTTATTAGGATGGACTTACTGTCAGATCCCATTGTCAGGTCCAGACTAGGACTAGAGGAACTATACAGAGACCACTTCAGCTCGGACATGGGGTCATGGGTCCATCCGCACATACTTTGCTCAAAGTCACACAGACCACCCAGAGACGAAAGAGTGGTGGGAGCTGGGAAGAGAGAGCAAACCAGATTATACTCATTTTCCATGAACTCAGACCCTGCTACTATACTTTGTTTAAAATTATTTTGGTGTAATGCCTACACATTGCTACTGTAAATTCATTTTGTTCTTATGTATTTTATACATTACATATAAACAGATCTGCATAATTTTCCATTCACAGATTATTTCTCGGGGTATCTATAAAGACCTTTATCTCACTGTATGTGACAGATTCCAGTTTCAGTGTCTCTGAAAGTTTACAATCTCGCTGTATTTGAGAAAGTTGCCATTTTAGTAAATATGTACAGATTCCTGCCTCACTTTACGTGCACAGACCGGCTCAGCTGCTGCTGTGTTAACATGCAGAAACCGACAGACTCCAGCACAGCCTCATCTACATGGAGCGCTGTGCCTCAGCATTTAGCGGGCCTCCGGCAGCCATCCATCCAAAGGCATGCTGCTATGCTAGTTAGCATAATGTTAGCGTCCATGCTGCGAGCCTCTACTCATCAACACATAAGTGTGTACAAATGGAGGGGCAGCAATCCGTTATTAGAGCTCTGGGACAAGCAAGGTTGCTATTACTGTACACTAAAGACCACTGTAAATATACGTGTATGAGTGATATTACTGAAATGCTTGCTTATCTAAACACATAGAGAGACATGCTCTACTTGATATTCTCATTTCATGTCTGTAAGGTTCTGAAGAGTCTTGGTAATACACATAGATAAGATTGAATTTATTGATTTCCGCTGTGTGATGAGATCTGATTTTATTCACTGCAGTAATATATTCTGGTAAGGTGCTCTGTTTGATTACCTGGTGTCCTGTGGGCAGTACTTGTCTCCTGAGGAGGGAGGGTAGGAGTTGCAGTGTCTGGAATGGTGGTAGATTCTAAAAGAAAGTTAAAAAAACAGCACATATTAGAAATAAGTCAGGCTGGAAAAACTTGTGAGGCACTTACAGAGATGAAATGACAGAATAATCACACAGGCATGCATGCACACCAGCATCTGTCCTCGAAAAAGTGGCCACAACCACTAGACACACGTGAAACAGACTGAGACCATTAAAAATGTGCAATGCACCACATGCACACACTGAGCGTTTACAATAAGAGAAATATTACAAAACCACAACTAGAAAAAATTCTGCGCATCTGAGAACTATTTACTGTGAAATGCTCTAATTGAGAAACAGAGAAACCATATTCTGTAGAATAAACGTTCATCAGCACTACCATTACATCTCGAACCACTGCAGTTACTGTACCAGTTACCCACAATGCCTTTAAATGTGAAACCACTGTTACCACAGCTATTTTCCATGAGTCACGAAACCTTTAAAGAGGTTCCTTCTACTGACACAGCCTATCGCTAACTTTCAACAATAAAATTCACTCCTTTAGCCTGATTTCTTTTCTTTCTCTCCACACCTATCATCTTTGAATTAATGGCGTGTTTTGGCAAAAACAGCACAAGCCAGACGGCAACAAAAACTTTAGAGTCGGCGATTGCAACAGTGCTCTTGCATGGTTTCTGCGGTGATAATTTGTTATGACAGAAAATGTTAAATCAGCCGTTGCATCTCTCTTCGTTCCCCGCGGGGGATCGAGCCAATGAAGATTTAGAGACAACGAGGCGTAAATGAGTAATGATTGTCAGCTCTTAAAGTCATTAATGTCATTACTCTTAACAATTCCCTGCTTAATTGGCAAATACGTGAGTGGCGTAACACTAATCATGTAGACACTTTAGCACAACATGAAAAGGAGAGGTCTACTGTAATATTAATATGTTATTAATTTCTATAAGCGGGTGCGTACATGAAAGGGATGCACCAGCTGGCTGCTTCTGACATTAAACTCTATTAATTTTCTGCCCTTTACAAATGCAATTAACCTCTCAGCAAGTCCTGGATATCTGGGAACTGAGAGCTCTCGTTCACTTACCTAAGACACCTTTCATTCTTTAGTCACACATGCACACTCTTGCGAGACACTGCTGTCCTAATTAATGTACACCACTGTTTAAACCTTTGGGATTGGTACAACTTTTTAAAGGAGACATATTATGCCCCTTTTTATAATATGCAATATAAGTCTGGTGTCCCCAGAATGTGTCTGTGACATGTCAGCTCCAAATGCCCCACGGATCATTTATTATATCATTTTGAAAATGGTTATTTTGAGTGGAAACAGAAACAGGCTGATTTTCGTGCCTGCCTTTTTAAATGCAAATGAGCTGCTAATCCCCGCCCCCTTTTCCCTAACAGATCTGTGCCGTTACCGCTCCTACCTGCTAAAAACCCCTGTTTGTATTATTGTAACTAGATCCCTTTGCATCATCACAATGGGTCAATCGTTTTTTTAGAAAGAGCTTACTAAAACAAAGTTACTGTGTTAATCTTTTTCACTTTTTCTTGGTTGGTAGATGCACTTGATTTTAGCACTTAAAACCTGGAAAATGTAGATTTGTCATTATACGTCACCTTTAAAGTTTTTGAAAGTAGTCTCTTGTGCTCACCAAGACAATTAATACAATAAACACTTTTATATAGTGAAATATTGTTGCTGAATTTGATCATTACTCCATTCTTTAGTGTCACATGATCCTTCAGAAATCATTCTAATATACTGATTTGCTGCTCAATGCTACATTTCCTATTATTAATCTAGAAAGCAGCTCTAGAAACTTATTTCAGCATTTGAAATAGAAATCCTTGTAGCGTTATGCCCTGACTGTCACTTTTGGTCATTTTAAAGCATTGTTTCTAAATAGAAGTGTACGTTTCTTTCAAAAATCATATTACTAATGACCTTTTGAACAGTAGTGAATGTTTCCCTTGTTAACAGGATGAGCCAAGTATCATAGTATCAATGCTGATCAGGCGGGTGCTTTCATTTACTTGTCAGTTAAGAAAAACGTTACAATTTTCTATATTCATAAAAATTTGAAGACGGACATTTAATATTTCTTTTCACTCTCTGTGTGAAATATGCTGTTGATTTCTCCTGATACCTGAAGCTTAAGCTATGGATCAGAGCAAGGCACGGCAATAGATTTCCAATATGCTCCAAAGCTCTATTGACGCAGCCAATTGATCTGGATCCCAGAATTCTCTGGGCGTCGCCTGAGATTTCCTCCACAGCCTGATAACACATTAAGGCCATGAAATGTTTCCAAGTCTAAAAGACAGACCAGATATTTACAAGCGAGGGCTAGTTTTGGGGTCACTCCTGCTCACCCTGAAGGATTACCTTGTTTTTAACCTCTGTATTCAGGGCACAGAGCAGACTCAGCTCTGGTTCCTCTCTCATGGGCCCCGCTGAGCCTCGGCAATCTCTGACTCAGCGTTTTCATAGCGAGACGGAAAAAATGTTCAATTATGTAGAAAGCCTTGGAGTAAATCTATGCCCCTGGCAGGCAGAATGGCCGTACTTCAGCGCCTGACTGAGATCTTGAGCAGACACTGCATTACAAGGGAAAACAAAGACTGATGTGCGTTTGAGAGATTGTGTGGACTAACAAACACAGAACAGGAGTCAGTTCTTTCTAGTGAAAGTGATCATCAAAAGCTGATGTGAGTGCATTTTAGTCACAACACAACGCATACTTTAACACTGACGCACGCACATGCAACCCAATTAAACATTTTCAACTTAAAAGACTAGGCTTTTGGCCTCCAGAACTCAATAACAAAGCCGTTTTCCAGCAGCACTGAACTAATTAAAGCTTTTGTCTCTGTGTCTTTTGAACACAGAAAGTAACAGAAGGTTTATCGTGTTATCTCTGAGCTAATAAATTCCCCAAATACAAACGCACAGACACACACTGAGTTCAGGCAGGCCTGTTTGCTTGGCCTCTGATAAGGACTTTCCTCACGAGCTTAGTTAAACCAACAAATCATCTCCAGGTGACGGATATCAAATATGCTGCAGATGCCTAGAAATATTCAGGCTCACAGAGTTTATATTCACATCAGATGTCTTCAGAGAACAGTGGCGATTTATGAAACCAGTCTTTGACAGGCTCGATGGAGAGTGAATACAAACATTTAGAAAATACAGTAACAAAATGAAAACAAAAACCAGTATCCAACCCTGGCTAAAATGCTATGGTGGCTTTTTAGCACCAGACATTCAATCATAAGCCTTAAAGGAGAAGTTCACTTTCAAAAAAACTTTTGCTGAAAATTTACTCACCACCATGTCATCCAAGATGTCCATG
>JAUCNO010001888.1:12844698-12869759 GCA_032353835.1 Enteromius viviparus
GACATGGACATCTTGGATGACATGGTGGTGAGTAAATTCCCAGCAAAAGTTTTTTTGAAAGTGAACTTCTCCTTTAACAGTTGTCTATATACAGATGTGTTGCATATGTTAAACAAAGTTAAACAATGATGGCGAACCATTAAATGTAGTGATTAAGCAACAATATGTTTCAGCAGATTCTCGAAATTTAATTTCATGAGAACAGCTATTTTAAGAGTTGGTGTTTCATATGAATTCATATGTTTTGATGCATACGAAAACAACAACAACAAAAAACCCAAAGTATAATGGTCCAATGGATTTCCAGTTATGGAGCTGTACTGTACACTGGAATTACCATAAAGTGTGCACACTTAATATAAGGAAGAGCTGGGAAGACGTGCTGTATGGAAAAAGAGGAGGGGAGGAGTGGAGATCAACCTAAATATTTACACTGGGAGGATATGAAGAATGACAAGTGGGCTTTGTGGGTAAATGCCTGTGTGCAAACATGGGTTGTGTAGGGGGAATACACTAAATAGAAACATGTGGTTGATAACTTCAAAGAGCCAATTCAACTAGATGAGAGAAGCTGCTGTCCTTGCGCTCACATGCATCCATCCCGAGAGCAGTGAAAGACGGTTTAGGCGAGAGAATGAAGCTCAGCAAGAAAGCAGAGAGAAGTGATTACACACTCCTTGTCAAAGATGACAAGAAATGGAAACAATTTTCCATAACATCACCAGCTGCCCAAGCAAGGAACGTTGTGTTCTAAACCACACCCACTGTTTCCTTGACGGACAGCTACAGGCCCCGCCCACACATCTGAAAGTGATCAGAGGGCACTGCACATGCTGAGCTCTGTTTCTCTCTCTTTCAGGTGTGTGGCATTCTTGCTCACCCTTGGATGGTGTGTTTATGTGAGTACCATGTGTGGGCAATAAGTTACAGCAGAACTGAGACTCAAAACTCAAGTGCTTTTAAGGCAAGTCAGCTCATTCATTGACCATCTTGGCACTTGCCAGCCACTTTATGTCTAAGTAATAGGCATAAAATACAGCTCCTATATACTTGAACAGTAAAAGTCTGTCAGGATTTCCAAACCATATTTCAAATCTTCAATAAAATGTACAACAATGACATCATAAATTTTGATTTATTAGCTCAATTCATACAGCTATTTTCAGGCTGGTTCAAGTAAAAAAAATTAAACTGAAAGGCAGCACTTCGATTTTTATAGGTGCTGTAACGAGGGGTGTGATTTCTTCCATTATTTTTGTATGAGTGGTCCGTCTTCTCCTTATAGGAACTTTGAACTTCTTTATTCCTTGAGCTAATTAAACTGCAGCAATCCTGTGCTCCTGAATCTCAGTACGTCCGCTCAGCTCGAGCAGGGAGTGAAGTCCAGGTTAGTACAGTGTTGCACACTAAGATAAAGGTGTATTTCTGCAGCTCCTGCCATTTTGAGACACGTTGCACCCAGCAGAGGTCACTGTCCTCACTCTATCTATCCCTCTCTCGCTCTCTTTTCTCCCAGAGACAGGAACCTCTGGCTTGACGTGAGTCCAGTAATGAATAATAGACAAGGGTGCCTGATTGAAATATCTAAAGTCCCTCAGTGTGTCTTTCACGGTCTTGCTCTCACAAGGTCTGTCTGCCACGCCTCTGTTTATTTATTCATCAATTCATTATTTCTCTCCTCGTGTCCCTCACTCTACATTTCCTTTCTATGGGAGAGTGATGGGATTTGGGGACAAAATCGTAGCTTAGCCACAGCTCAGAATAACTCCAGGAATACAAGACCTCAGTTAATGTGTATTTGTACAGTATGTAAGAGCTTTATGCAAAATTTAATGATAAATTGCACAGTTAAATGGTGATTATCATTAAATAAACCATGTTAGGGTGATCAGAACCACGACATGGTGTACATGACTGTGCATTATCCTGCTTATTACATGGCTGCTTACCAAATAAAGGGACATTAGATACTGATTCGAGTCTAAATTATTTTTTGCATGTAGGAAGAAAGAGACATGGTATGTTCCTTTTTAAATTTACACTCAGTAATACCACTCAGAATTAAGCATTCCAGTGCTGATATAACTTGTATTAACCTCTCTTTATATGAAATTAAATGTTTGTTTGTGTGTTCGAGGCAGTATACAACTTTGAAGGCAGTGGCAGATGTGTGTGATTGGCGTAAACATCTCTGTGCAGTGGAGTGAGACTGATGTAGACCTGTGAATATTTAACGTCTCTCTCTCTCTCTCTCTCTCTCTCTCTCTCTCTCTCTTTAAATCCCCAAGGCCTCTCAAAATCAGAATAACATCAGCCCTAGCCCCTGCATCACTCACCCTCACATCCCAGCTGCAAACAACCACAGTTTACCACAATATGCTTTAGAGAGCCGAATTATAACAATCTCATTCAAACGAGGACGATAACGTAGGTCTGTATGTTTTTTGTTGTCAAACGTCTCCTTTGAGGACTGTTACTGTTAGTGATCGCTGTGGATGTGCATAACAGATGGTAGGAAATGAATGTTATACATACGTGTGGAAACAAAGAAAGTACGAAGGAAAAATACACAGGGGTTTAAAATTCACATATAAGTGTATATAAGACTGCTGTAGCTGGGAGCATTGCGTTTATTTTTTAATAAAACTGATAATTCTGACTGACTGTAAAATCTGCTTTGATGAGTGATGTTGCTTCCAATAGCCAATAAATACACACACCCTTGGTTGCACATAATTTTGCATCATGCCCAAAGATACGTATATTACAAAACAACCCAAAAACCAGACCAAACCAAACCAAACCAAACCAAACCAAACTAAACCAAAAACAAAACAAAGCAAAGCAAAGCAAAGCAAAGCAAAGCAAAGCAAAGCAAAGCAAAGCAAAAAACAAAACAAAACAAAACAAAACAAAACAAAACAAAACAAAACAAAACAAAACAAAACAAAACAAAACAAAACAAAACATGAAACATGAAACAAAAGACTCAAACCAAAGGCCTGTATGTTTTTTTATTGTCAAACGGCTCCTTTGAGGACCGGTACTGTTAGGGAACACTGTGTATGTGCAAAACAGATGGTAAGAAATGAAATGTTGTGCATACCGGGGCGGAAACAAAGAAAGTACGGAAGAAAAATACACACAATTCAAAACTCACATGCAAGAATATATAACACACAAGTGTGTTTGTGTGTCTCAGGATCTGCATGTGATTAGATTTACTGTGGAGATTAGGAACTGGGGCTGTAGTTTCAACAGTGAGTGGGGTAGATTGAGCCCCCTGTGTCTCGAACATCTGGTGCGCAGTTGTGCGCTGCGGAGCCTCACCGCACTGTCATCGCATTCCCTCACGCAAACATAACCGTGTGTACACAAACACAATCGACCGTCAGTCCATTTTTCGTCACTCATTAACTCACTGGCTTTGATCCCTCTCATATTTTTTTCATCCGCTTTGATTATCCTCTCTTTCTCTCTCTTGATCTTGCGCTCTCATTCATTTATGGCCCACAGGCTCCGTAAACCTGTGCCAGTATCGCACCAAGCACCGCCAATGACACATGAAGCTTTCATCCCGTATCTCATACTCTGCCTGCAAAGTGCCACATACTAACCCTGAACCAGCACCGGCTCTCTGTCTGACTTTTCATCATGCCTTCCTCCTCCTGCAATCCTGCCATGCTAATAAACCTGGGCACTGAGCCCTGAGGCTTCCCCTGGCCTCCACCCACAACGTCCTTTCTAGCAGTTCCTCTAATGCTCCTTCGCCCCTGGCGCTCTTGCAGACACAGAGCCATGAAGACAGCCCGTCGATTACTGCCTCTCAGCCTGCCGCTTTATAAAGACCAGGCCAGGTCCACGGGGAGCAGCCGTGTGTCTTTTTGGCTGACCGTCATGCTGTGACAGGTAAAAGATTCAAGAGGAGGAGATATGAAGGACATCGGGGACAGAGAGCAAAGACGGAAGTGACAGAGAGGCTGTAAGACTGCTCCGCTTCTTTCTACTGCTGCAGCTGGGGTATCGTGTTTATTTTTAATTAAAACAGATAATTCTGACTGTAAATTCTGGATGATATGAGCCTCATTCAACTTGCTGCCAGTAGCCAATGA
The DNA here is from genome assembly GCA_032353835.1 of Enteromius viviparus. Classification (NCBI taxonomy): domain Eukaryota; kingdom Metazoa; phylum Chordata; class Actinopteri; order Cypriniformes; family Cyprinidae; genus Enteromius; species Enteromius viviparus. The sequence goes on from JAUCNO010001888.1 coordinate 12,848,811, forward strand.
ATGCACACATCTGTGGCTGCACATGATTTGCATTATATTTTAACAAGAAGTTGCAAGAGGCAATGGCTAATGAACTTTTATTACTCAGCGGATTAATTGTTTATCGTGATGATTATAAATCTGCTTTATGTCAAGCCCAAAGTCACAGAGTAAAAAGCTACTTAATAAATAAAACACAAATATCTTACCTGGCAAGTCACAACCCAGTATCTCCAGTCTCATTCCGATGCCGGCGGGAGACCACCTCTCTGGATACACTCGGATAAACTGGGCCACAATCTCGTCAAAGCGGCGGATCTCTGGGGTGTCGTAGTGCGTGTTACCCTCAAAAATCTGTAGGAGCAGAATCACAAAAGCACTTTAGCCCAGCTGTGTGATTGACAGAAGAAAGCTACTGCATATTCTCTGTATTTCCGAGTCTCTGATGCAGCTCAGGTTTTAATTAACACAACTGTGGATGATTTCACTGGAATGTTATCAAAGCTTGCAGCGTAATTGAATTCTGCTCTCAGAGTGGAAGATTGGGAATCTAGAAGTGAAATGCTGAGTCGCTGAGATGAGCAGGAAAGAATGAAATGAGTCTGCTAATAATCTGATTTTGGTGAGCTGTTCATTACTGTAGCCCTTTCAACGACCCACGATATTTAAATTTGCACGATTAACTAATTAACCTAATTCAACTCCGGTTTTATTCTTCCATTCACTTTTCTGCTAGAAAAACATTAAAATACTATGCTTAAGGTGGTTGAGCTGGATTTTTACTGGTTCAAGGTGGTCTAACTGGTTTTTGACCAAGATCAAGACCAGGCCAAACCAGGTTTATCTACTGTAGATAATCAATTAGATAGAGAGGACAGACTTAATTTTTGAATAAAATAAAAAATATTTGATTTGATTTTAATTATATATATTTTTTTATCGTTCTCACCTTTGGGAGATTGGTCTTTGAGTCGATGATGTAGCTCCAATCTTTTCCATTCAAACTATGGGAAAGTTTATACTTCCGCACAAAAGCCCGGTTCTCCGCGCTGGTACTGCCGTCCACCCCACGGGCTCCTTGCGTGATGATGCCCCGAACAGTTTTGGGAACACCTAGGTCCACCTGCAGCCATTCTTCGCCAGCCACGGGCTGCGTGGGGCTAGGGAACCACCCTGAGCGGCTGGCCACCAGCCGGGCTGCACCTGTGGCCCCATGGATGTCCCTCATGGAGGAGGCAGAGATCTGGGAGTCTGGCAGGAGGCCAGAGAGCATTCCCTGCATCTCTGAGCATGGAGCATCTGAGAGGAGCATGGACAAGCAGACAAGTTATGGTGAGGCAAAGAGGAATTGACATTTTAAGGCTGAAGAGATCAATGTTTCATGTTGTTACATCATGAGTGAGGCCTTAGGAGTAAATAATAAATAAACAGAGCATGTGTGGGAGTGTTTTTTATGTGTACATCCCGCCTGGAGTGGGTGTTTGTGTGTAGGATTTATTACAGGAAGAATTTTGTGTTCCAGTTTTTCTAGGTTCACCTCTACAGAGTTAAAAGCAAACCCACTCAGCCCAAAACAGTCATTCTCTGGCTCAACAGGCACAAATACGAAAGGCACCAGAAATAAATGATTGATTTTGGCCTATGGCTTAAACATGGAACAAAAGAACAGGAAAACAGGCTGGGGCATCTGGTTCAAGCCCATCCTAACAATCTCAGTTGAATTACACCCAGAGGTACACCCACACTCTGACAGAAAGAGCAGTAAAAAAAACAGAACGAGGCTAACGGCACAAACGTGATCGATGGCTTCACGGGCATCTTTATGGGCTCGGCTCTGCCAGATATCCCGCGGTCCGAGCATCACTCTTTCATGGGAAAGACAGGAAGGGCAGTGACACGCCTCACTGAAAGCAGCTTGTTCTGGGCTGGATGCCCGAGGGACAACAGCCCCCATGGGACTGCAGCAAGTCTAATATGGGGGACAGTGGCGTATCTGTGCGTCGTTTGTGTCAGTGTTGAAAAAGACCCCGTCTCTAAAAGTGCATTTGTCCTGCTCAGTGTCGACGAAAATAGGAGCGAATCACTGTTTAATAGCGTAATGATGGAGTGTGATGTCTCTGATAACATCAGTGCAAAAGCAGCTCACCTCCTTCATCTGCTGCAGGACATGCTAACAGAATTAGGTGACTGCTATCTCCCCATCTCCATAAATAGCCAAACTCAATCAGGACCCTAAAGAGCTCTGATAAATACACATCTGAGCTCACTTGACAGGGACACGGTGGGCGTCCGGAACAATATTTGTCACGTGGATTATCTGTGGGCCTGCTGCGCATGAAAGTTCACTTGAGACAGGAAAACTTCCCTTATAGATCTACAGTATAACTAGATATTATAGACATATGTGGTGCAATCTATGAAAACAAAACATATTGTGAAATTTTAGCTTTTTAGGATTTGATTTTATGTAATAAGCCCTTTTCAAAACTGCTTTTATTTTGTGCATAGCTTGACGGGTGTGAAAATAAATAAATGAACTTGCGTGCTGTAGGTTACTCAGGACTGGCAGGAATTTGTGCATTGATGCACCTTAATAATATGTGTTACGTGGTTTATTTTGATAGAATAGGTTAACTATTTTTGTGATGCCAAGAAAAAGAATACGTTGTTTTTCTTAATATTTTATTATTTTTTATTATCTAAAAGTAAAAGCTCCCTTAAGGGCTGGTGAAACATTTTGAATTCTGTGCAGACTTGGAGAAAGATGTGTGGTGAGAGTTTTACTGACCCGTGATTTGACAGCCATAAAGTTCGAAGCGCAATGCGATTCCATTCTTCCATGTCTGAGGTCGGATGCGGACAAACCGAGCTAAGACAGGCTGGGGAATCCGGTTCAGGACCACCTCTGAGGGGTCTACGTTCGCATGGAAAACCTAAAGAGACAGAGAGAGAAAAAAAGAGAGAGATTTATGACTATTCTGGAGGTGGTTTCGCTGAGGCCACTCGTTCAAAAACAAACTAACCTCACAAACAAGCACAAAGTCTCGCACAGTAAGAGCTTCTTTACTGGGGTCAAGTGAGGTTGTGACTTTAATCGCTATTAAAATACACACACCACTGAATACACACATAGACGCCAATGTTCACATCGTAAATTTAAACATGAAATAAAGACATTAAATCAGATGCAGCCACATGTTTTTTGGGTGCTGTCATTGTTTACATCAGTATGTCAGATGGATCATTAGTATTTTGGCAGGCAGCTCCCAGGGTATAACAGAAATATGCCATGTGCTTCTTAGGATGGCGAGGATGGACAAGATGACAAGCTTTGATAGCAAAGCTCCATCTCTCCTCCCTCCTTAGAGACGCAAGCCTCTGTTAGGGTCTTTGTCTCCAGAGAGAGGAAGTAGGAAAGAGGAGAAAGACTAGAAGAGGGAGAGTCCTGCTTCATTGCACACACAGAAACAAAGCCTGGACCCTAAGGACCTGACCAGTCTCAGGATCCAATGACATCCGGGCCAGCTGGCCTGGGTCATGTCTGTGCTAGGCCGACTCTTTCGAAGAGTGAAGAAAGAGATTAAAGCGGTTTCGAAAAAATAAGAAGAAAAAACCTTCTGACATTTGGTAAATCGCCCCAATATATCTTAAAATAAAAGATGAAAACTATGAACTGAGGACCTGTGGTCATTAATCATTGTGCATAAGGTTAGTTAAAAGCAGAGACCAGGGGCAATTAATCAATTTTTCACATATTTCATCAATCTCAAATTACTACAGATCTACCTGCCATTTTTTGGTGTGTGGAAAATTTATATTTGCCAATGTTTGTAAGACTATTCAAATATTAACTCTGAGAAAGCTTTACAGTAACTACAATATTGAATTTAATACAGAGTATAGCATATCTCCTAAAAGAAGGGAAGATGGCAAATTGAAAAAAGATTTAAATAAATTATGCCTTATTTTAATGCTATTTTTAACATCATTATTATTGTATTTTATTATTTTTTTTTGTATAACAATCAAGGCAATAAAAAAAGCCTTTTTCCATTTCAGATTGAAATTGAAACTGAATAGAGCAATTGAGGAGGGGCTGAAACAGAAGACAAGTGAAACCTTGGGAAAAAGTGTTAGTGTGTAAAGCTGTTGTCAGTAGGAAGATTCAGACATGCATCACAGAAATCTGCTTTTGTTTAATGACCTCATGATGGAGTGTGTAACCTTGCCCCTACACTGCCTGTGAAGTTTTTCAACACAGCGCAGTGTGTGAGAGCCAAGTGGTGTGTGTGTATGTGTGTGTGACGACTGGGGGTAAGAAGTGTGTAATATATCACATCTTTAGTGTGTGGGAGAGTCCTATTTCTCACGATTCACTGATATAACTTAACACACACCCAGCAATTCTGAGAGAAAACCCCCCCCCAACATTTTAGAAGCTTGTGAAATATATCAAACGGTACTCTTTCCAAAACTGTACTCTAGACAGTGTTATGTTTGTAATATTTATATGCTTTTATAGGTTTATTAGCTTTAGATTTTTTTCTTCTTTTATATATATATATATATATATATATATATTTCTATTTAGCTTTAATTACTATGTAATTAAATGTAATTACTTTTAACATATACTGTATTTAACTTAGTTGGCAAGGCAACATTCCTACTGCAAATGTTTTTATTTACTGTTGCCCATGAACTGGGCGTCTCCCATTCCTGGCTTCTGATTGGCCAACTTGTTTAATCCAAAGTAGCAGGAAACTAGGAGCCTTGAGACGCTTATAAAAGATGAACAGATGTATATCACATGGGATTTAGGACAGAAGGCCCACTGGTCATTATGGATGAAGTTCCAAGCTCAAGGAAGAGAGTGTTACCCATGAAGATGCCAAAGTGATCAAAAAGCACAGAAAAAAGAAAAACCCTAAAAGGCATAACAGGATTGAGAACTCCAATTACTGCGAGGATGTTAGGGAGCAGGCTGAGATGAAGCTGAAGAACTGTGATTTCCCACTGGCCCTCTAAGACAGAGGGAAAGGGGAAACGAGAGGAATGACAGAAATGACAAAGTCCCGGACTCTGACAGCAGCAGTCAATCTATAGAGGGGGCGGAGTCAGATACCGCTTCTAGCCAAACATAGATCAGCGCTATTAAGCTATACCTTTAGTGTTTCCTTCCGCCTTTCCCACACGAGCACCTGCTAATGTTTTCTTTGCATCCCTGAGCTACAATGGCCCCTGACTGGTGTTGTGTTGACAGACACACAGGTGCTGGTAATGACAGACTCCCACACACCGAAACAGGAAACTGCTGTCAACCCTGCTGTCTACTGACACAAGGCCACCCTAGCACCCGTTCCCTCCTTTTTTTTGCCCTCACACTGTCGGTTTTCCGTTGTTTGCCTCTCACTATGCAGTTGAGGCATAATCTTTGATTGATGTACTCTCTGCGTGTGCATGTGCCTGTAGCCAGAGACATAACAAATGGACACAGCCGTCATCGGAAGGTTTATGCTAAATTGCTATCATGAATCATGCATTTGTGTACGTTACTTATATCACGTTCCCTCAGGCATGGCTGCTAGTGTTTCCCAGCATGTTGTCTGTCGAGGGAGATCAGGTATGTCTCAGGTGATGATGTTTCGTATGGTTTTGTATGTATTTGGTGTTAAAGATTAAGAACTCTTAAAGGCAGATAAAATGATAAATAATGATATAAACACACTGAGAAGTACCTGCAATGTTCAGAAAATCCCCCAAAGTACATTTAAGTACATTATTTTTCACTTATATTCACTTCAGGATAACTGACTGTGTTTATATTCAAACATTTACAGCAAAAATTTGTCTGCCCTGCACTATTACTAGGGAATATCACACAATTAATCATGTTTATTTGCAAAGTTCAATGAGCCGCATGGATATTTATCCAAACTTTAAGAGCATTTAGCTTTATATACAACTCATTAATTAATAAAACAGGCTGCAAGATTATAAGGGAATACTCTTACAGCTCATATAAGTTACTTTAAATTGAGCCCCATGGTTTGACACCAAAAAATAAATTGGTAAAGAGTGTTTAGATTCAAGTCATGCAAGATCTCATGTGTGTTTATGATTAGAGATAGGCTAAAAATCCAATCTGTGGCAGATACCTGTGGAAAAAACAGGAATTTGTTGACGGCTGCAGTGCTGCTGGTCTGTCTAGACACACACACAGACAGATCAATGAGGGTGGATGTAGATTAACTGTTATATGAATTATTGAAAAATCACGTCTGACAGTCCAGGAGTAGTTATATTGAACGAACTCCTTGGAAATTCATCAGCACGGGAAAATGTGCATGTGTGAGGGAATATTCATGAGATGAAATGGGTCCTCTGTGATGGCCAGCAGGGCAAGATTCTGGTGAGGAGTCCCCAAAAATGAGTCTGAATTATTCAAATGTCTGGCACTAGGGCAGTCTACTTAAATAATAAAAGCCCCCCAAAGCGAACTTTCTATGAGGTTAAAGTGTGACGTTGTCACTGTTAATTTAATAAAAAGAGAGAATTTGTGGTTGCAAAATAGTGGACACTCTCTCCCACAATGCCTGACTGCTTGGGCTGGGTTACGGAAAGCCACATGGCCACAACAGGGTCATGGGAGATGAAAGAGGTGCTGCATTCCCTGCTCTGTTCATCTTTCAGCCTGTCTGTCTTTTTGTCATTTGTTCCCTCCACCTCTCGCTGCTTTGCATTGGCTCGCTGCCACGCGTTTTTTTTCCCTTAGACTGATGGGGCCGCTGGGAAATGTGGTCAGCGTTCACAGCTCTGCTCGAGTCATTACTCTCTCTCTCTCTCTCTCTCTGCCCTTCTCCTGCTCTCTCCCACACCTCCACGGCCCAGATGAAGATGTTGACAGAGCAGTCGGGCTCCAGTTGGCTGCAGGCCAGTGCAGGCTCAGCCTCAGAGGAGAAGAAACACGGAGACAGAAATAGTTCTGTGACAAATTATTTTATAAGTACAAAAATTCCATGTAGCCTCTCGATTAGTACGAGGTCATAAAAACTGCATGTAGTATAATTATAGAGGAATTAGAAAGTTCAGAAGAGCTTTAGATGAAGTATAACTCGATGTGTCAGTTTTTCCTCCGTCAGTTTGGAGGACGTGTGTTGGCTTTGGGCCCCTGGCGGCCCTTGGCTGTGTGCTTTGCTGTCAGGGATGGTTTTGACTGATAGTCTGCTGGTGGCACAGCAATGAAAAGCCCACTGTGACCAAATTTGGTGTGTTGCTGCCATTCACTGATTGCCGTATGACAGAAGGCAGGTGTTTATTGTTTAGTAGGGCTTGTGACATGTCATGAATTTTAAATACTGCTAAATACTTTCTGACTAAACTGAAGCACAAATTAAAAACTTCAAGACTGCGATTCGTTAATATAAAAGACAAAACTCCCTCTATAAAGCTTGTTTAGTGTGGAAGCTCATCTTTTGACAGACAGAAGAGGAAAATGTTGATTTGGTTCCTGCGTTCTTCTTAATTCCCAGTCTGCATCTGAGACTGAGCTGGAGGGATTGGAATGTGGAAGCCCTCCCTCCTGCTTTACCTTCCTGCTGGGTTTCTGAAAGTAATACTGTAAAATTGTAAAAAAAAACCTTGTTTCTTTGATCGATCGAGTGCTGCAGGAATGAGTCCAAATAATCGGCAAATATCTATTTATGCACTTCAGGTTCCATCATCATTGTTTTATTTTTATGGGTTTTTGGGCTGAAACAAGTGTGACAAGCTCATAGATGAGACCCACTTAAAGGTTTTTCATGTTTATACTAATACATTGGTAACACTTTATTTTACAGTTACATCTATTATTAGTGCTAATTAAGCACATATTAATGTCTTATTCTACATCCCTAATCCAGTCTAACTACCTTACTAACTGAACTAGCTATTAATAAGCAGCAAATTATTAATTTATTAAGAGAAAAGTCATAGCTAATAATTAACAAGTATCACCAATACATTAGTAATACTTCAGTTCTAATTATTATTATTTTTACCATTGATGTGTCTTGTAAATGTCATCACAACAAATTGGAAACTCATATACGCGCTAGTCCATATTCTCAGCCTCACCGGTGTTTAAACTTGTGCACTTGCAAACTACTCTTAGCTTAATTTCCCATCTGTGCAACTGTGGTATTGCTTTATCTTAAACTAAACCTATAAAGCTTCTTTTCTGCAACAAGCCAAAACCCAAAGGAAAAATCCTACTATGTTTTCCAAAAAAAAAAAAAACAGCAGATGTGGGAATGTTTCCAGAAAAGTTTCTCAAACATGCAGAATTTTTGCAATTCTGCTTCTATTAAGAGAAACTAGCAACATAAAAATGACACACTGCCGTTTTAAGTCAACTTGGAATCGGTACACACTGTAATTGGAAGAACAGACGATATGTTTTATGACCCTCAGTAGTGTAAATGTTTCCTCTAAAACCACCATTTGTCACAGTGAATGAAAACCACATTTGCACGACCCCACTAAAGACAGGTAACTGGGTATTTTTGTTTGAGTATGTGTGAAACGGTTTCCGCACACACACTGGCTGTGCTTCATGCCGACGACTCGACTCAAAGAGCATCTATTCTCTATTCAATGACATCACTAAAGGTTAAACCCTCAGCGGTACACTCCCAAAGAACAGAGGAGTCCTCCCGGGATCTGGCAGCGGTCTTCCATTATCCACGCGCTCCATGTGAAGCGGAGGAATGCACAGAGATGGACGGATCTGTCAGGCTGCTGTTTTGAAGTCCGAGCTGATGTCATCCCCCATGACAGCGCTCTCCGATGCTTAGCCTCAGGAATTTACACGTTAACACACACACCATATGCTCTCTCGCTATATAAACCCCCGATGATGTTAAACAATCAAGGAATTTACCAGACCTTCATAATGATCTCTGTCCATGACAAGGCTGCTTTAAACGGTCACGTTGACCTTAAAAGCAGGTGTGGGACCTTACATAAGGGACTTGCTTATTTTCCCCTCCAGTGGAAATGGAATCGAGACCTTTTGACCTCCTTGCAATTTGAAACAGTATGTTTGTGAAAATAGTATAAATTGTTCTGTCATTACTTTGATGGCTTTATCAGATACAGTCTAAGGAGGGAGTGTGTGGAATCGTGTGGCTGTATATATGCATGTGTTTCTGTGTGCTGGGTTTCCAGTAAAAGGGAAGGGAATTTGTAGTTCTGTTCCAAAAGAGCTAAACACTATTTTAAGGCATCATAGCTGCCCTCACGATTAAAAAGTCTGTTTCTGTCATTTTAAACTGGCATAAATATGCTGCATTTTTGGACAAAAACTCCATCAAAAGCTGAATCCTTGCCAAATCGTTTCTTATGCTCAACGAGGCTAAATTTATTTGATAAAAAATTCATTGAAATATTTGAATATTTACAATCCTGTGAAGGCAAAGCTACATTTTCAGCAATCGTCAGTTTCACATGATCCTTCAGAAATCATTATTAAAGGGTTAGTTTACCCAAAAATGAAAATTCATTAAATTCAAGTCATTACTCACTTGTCTCATGTTGTTAAGCCACTGATGTCACATGGACTGTTTTACTGATGTTTTTACTATGTTTCTGGATCTGGGATCACTTCAGTTATATTGCTGTCTATGGAATCTGACATCATCAAAAATATAAAAATTTATATATCTAAAGGTTTTATAAAAAAAACCAAGAGGGTGGGTAATTAATGACAGAATTTTCTTCTTCACCTTTTTGGGTGAACTATCCCTTTAAGTAATTTTATGTTCTACATATATTTCAATACTGAAAGACTCAAAAATTGTTCAAGCCCATTAAAATGGCAGATGTTATGCTCATTAGTATATTAGTAGTTAGCACATCAATATGATTATATCTGAGTCTGTTTGAATCTTTTAATTATTTTTGCTGTGTAGAGTGCTCCAAATAAGCTTTAGGGAAATGTAACTTATAAGGTTGCATTTGAGTTAGTATACTGCCTTATACTGTAGCTTCTATATAGGTATTTGCAGCAAACAAGACAATTTTAGAGCACAGCTGTATGTGTGTGTGTGTGTGTGTGAGAGATCTCATCAGATCTGATTTAGCAGTGACTGAATGAGTGTGCTGCAGGTAATCTAGTAACGAACTGAAAACCCGCCACAGCAGCTGAGGCAGTCTGAGAAGAAATTAAGCCCAGCTCTGCTGATATCACACTTACACCACACACACTTACAACGAGACTATCCACCAGCCTACAGTGATCTTCCTCAGCAGCCCTTCCTGTTTGTCCGAACACACACACACACACACACCACACACATACAATCTGTCAGTGTCCTCTGGACCAGGGACACACACACCTCCACCATCATCATTTGAGACCGATGAGGGCCTGATGTAGCGCTATCAACCCAAACCATCACCACACAGCCCTGAAAAATAATAACCTGCCTGACTCGAAATCCATTTACATGATGCTCATATACAAACCAGTTTACAGTATTGCAAATTTACATTTCATTTCACTGCCAACACCCTATTTCCTGTTAATCTATATAGGCGATATTAAAAAAGCCATGACTGGATGCTTCTTGTCTGCAGGACTGTGGCATCTTGCTAGACAGACGTTGAAATATATTCCTTCCAGGCATATGAATAAACAGAACATTACTTAATAGTACCATTTCTAAATGGACGCTGACCAGGCATGCCTCCCATAAGGTGCTGACCGCCCATTCTGACACAGCCAGACTTCTTAACAAAGCTTAGCTGAACTGAAACCAAAGCCGTAAAAACAGCGAACACATTAAGAGAGGATCTTTTCTGGAAGATTAAAGCCAGAGGCCATTCCAGCAGGGGGTCCAGGGCTAAAGACCCAATCGCCAGTTGGTGGTGGCTGGGGTCTATGGCAGGTTATTCTCAGTGGCGGCTGATGTTTTTTACAGCTTCTTCCAAAATCATCCCGCTAACATCAGAGCGTTCATATGTTCTCCTGTCTAGCAATCAACTCCATACAGGATTTCCAGGGGATTTGTTAATGATTGAAGATTAGAGGCATGTACAACACGGCACGATTGGTTTTACTCAGGCTTTATCACTCTTTTTACCTCTCACCATTCAACGCTCTACTTTCACTCTAGCCTGTGTATTCGGTTTCTAATAATGAAGCCCTGTCTTGTTTTTCCCATAATCCAAAAGGAGTTTCTTAGTTTGAATTTAAAGTCTTAATTTTTAGTTAAGCTCATAGAACCAGCAATTTAACTAACTCATCACAGAAACTAGTTAGAAACTATGCTATCACCTTTTCAGTTTTTTCACTATAAGCAGCACAGGAAAACAGAGAACAGCTTTATTTCTCACAGGTGCCATTCTCATGTGAGCGTACCTTGTGGTTTTTGCCGTAGCGGTAGATCATCCAGTCTTCTCCGTTAGTGCTGACCTCCAGCTTGAAAGTGGTGACATAGTAGGACTTGTGTGTCTCTTTAGAGACTGCACCCTGGGTGGCGATGCCCGTCAGGACTTTGAGGAAGTGCAGGTCGACCTAAGGAGAAAAAAAATGGAAAAATTAAATTAAAACTGTGCTGTTCTATAGGTTTTTTTTTATGACAGGACATTTTGATGATTGCTTGGTTTCAGTGGGTTGTTTTGTAAACCCCACCCGGCCAAAATGACTGCCCACATTAATGTATATTAACTTTCAAATATCTTCAGAGTGGTTTTGATTATGTCACATTACTGTGTCATCGTGAAAAATAAAATTCACAAAGTTGTCCAGCACTAAAATGTTTAATGCTTTGCATAAGAGACTTGAACAAAGCCCTAGTTGTAAATATCATACTAGTTTTTTCTATATGTTTATATATATATATATATTAGAATTTTTTGTGTTTTGTATAATTTTAGATCATTTCGTTTTTTAATTTAAGTTTAAATAATTTTGCATACATTTTTTTATTGTTTATGGATATATTTTAACATTAAATTATATCAATACTAAATATTTAATTTAATTAAAATAATTTAATTTTAAAGTGCCCCTTCATGCTGTAACATAGCTCTAAGTGAAAGTGAAACAAGTGAATGAAAGTGCACCATAAAGTTATTATTACACAAAAAAAAGAGTTGACTGTCATGTCAAAATGAAACATAAGCATATCCACTTGTTGATCTTTTCACATTGGTATGAAAAAAAGCAAATTCATTCTTTGCCACTAGGTGCCACTTTTGGAGCATTAAAAGCTCACAAACACATCTTTAAATGAAATTGAGGGATTTGGAAAAATAATCGTTTTCGGAGTCGTTGAACAAATAAGGTAAGAAATAAATGTATATTACAAAAAAATAAAAAGTGTTTTTTTGACCTTGCATGCATGTTAACCTAATGTTTGAGACTCCCAAAAACAATATATGAAGCTAGGAACCTTTCATTAACCCATAGTAGGGACACAATAAACACTACATTTCTCAGGGATGTATAGTGTATTTTGTGTAAAATTAAAAATCAAACAAAAATAAATGTGTTACTATTTTTTCAGCTTGTTTTGGAGTCACAAACATGTATTATTCCAGTGTTTGAGTTATATTAGCCTACTTTATTACTTTATACTTGTTTTTTAGCAATACCACTAAAATGAGGATGATGAGAGAGTGAGATAAGTAAGCAGAAGCAGAAGGAGAGAGGGATGTGAGAGGAATGAGATAGAGGGAAGAGCTGAAAGATGGATAGAGCTGTGGGAATTTAAGGCATCCCCTCCCTGCAGATCATGGGCGGCATCGAAGGTGTTATCAGAGCCTTAAGATCAATCACCTGAGCTCTGATCGATACTAACCACCTTCATTCAACTCTCCCTCTCCACTCAGATTATCACCCTCCCTCACTCTCCGGACCCCTTCTCCCGAAATGATGATGATGATGATGATTGCGGTGCGAGAACCATCTCTCTGCCCCTCCGCCTCTACCGCAGTGAGCTCCTTAATCAGGCATTCAGCTCCCGTCCTAGAGGAGGGCTGTTACCCATGATCCTCGGCTCTCCCTGCTCAGCGGGATGTCATCTGAACATGAGCGGGAAAACTGCAGCGTTTGTTATCTGTCAGCGAGACAGGTGTGGCTTTCACACACAGATACGAGCGTGCACACACACACACACACCTAAAACCTTCTGTAAAGCTGCTTAGGGCCACAGAGAAACACACCTAGACAAAAAAATCAATAGAACCCAGGACTGCTGCTAACTATTTATTCCTAGGAAAGGACCCTCATCAATCAAGTGGCTGTTACCATCAGAGAGGGCTGTGCATCATCAACCCCTGCATGTGCCCAGAGAAAACGAATAGAAAGAGAGAGAGAGAGAAAGATGTAGCCTACCATGTCTGAGAAGAGAGTCCCTGATGAATAGTAATAAAGAGAGGGAGAGAAACAATGAGAAATGAGCAGAAGAAAAGATCTGATGAGATGTTAAAGAGATGTTATGGGTTCAATTCAAGTTAAATGCTATCATCAGCATCTGTGGAATAATGTTGATTACCACAGAAGATAATTTTGTCTCTTTTCTCTGCAAAAAAAAAAAAAGGTCACAAGCAAAATATTTAAAAAAACAAATATATATATATGTATATACCTGTATATAAATAAATACATACATAAATAAATAAATAATAGCACCAATTTGTAACTGCCAAAATATTTTAACCATAAATTTAATAAACACAAAAAATAAATAGTAATAAAAATACATTTTCATAACAATTTCACTAAAATTAGATTCTTTGATGATAATAAAGTATGGCCTTTTTTGATTTTAAACTATGTTTTTAATATTTAGATTTAATTTGCAATTGCCATACCGGAAAAATAAAACCAAACATAAAATAAAATAAATTAATTTAAACTGTTTTAACCTCCTGCTCCAACTCCAAAGTGCATAACTGTAATTATTATTTTTGCTGTAATAAACACGCGCACGCACACACACACACACACACAAAAGAAAAAGTAAATTAAAACAAAATATGGTTCAAGTAACAACACGATGCCACAGATGCTTTTTACAACAGATCTTAACTCGTATTGTGCACACAGCATTTCTTCAAGGAAACGTCATCAGTTGCCCTGAAACCCTGGATAAATCAATGTATATCAGTGCCACACAGCTCTCCGGTGCATGTACACACCTAAAACAGAACAACCTCTCTTATTCTGAACACACACACACACACACACAAATCAGAGCCGAGGTGGCTGGGTGAAGTATGGTCCTTGGGCATGTTGGCATTTACGACAGCTGTTTGTCAAGATGGAAGCCTGGGCCGCAGACCCTGAGAGCGAGGGAGTGATGTCAGGTGTTAACACAACACAGCAGCTGTGAGCTCTACCAGAAGCCCACAACTCAGAGGCATCCTGACACAAATACGACATACTACTTAAAGTAACACCAAAACTAATGAGGCTCATTCTGAAGGCCTGGTATAGCACCTAACCTGGATCTAACCCAGAAATCTCACATCTACATGTCCATTCACAAGCCTTTTGAGATTCCACAATGCATTGCAAGTAAGTTGAGAAGGATGGGAACCTCTAGACACGCAAATAAGTGAGAAAACGTCACCTGGATGTATTCTTTGCTGCTGTCCTCATTGGGCGTCCAAGCGTTATCTTCAAAGTTAAGTCGAGCCTGTCTTGGAGACCATCGGCCATCATAGAACGAGGATGACGCAGAGATCTGGTCATCGCTGATCTTGTTTGACTCCATGCCAAGAGCATTACTGCAATGGAAATCTGAGGAACACAGGATTTTCTTATATCAAAGACAGACGCAAATAAACAGCAAAGTTGAAGAGGAGCTACGAAACAGTGCTGCTGCCTACTTTGTATTCTGATACGTTTTATTCAGTCATATTGAATTGGTTTATTCTATTTATGTAAAAAACTTAAAAGAAGAGATAAAATGATACATTTTTGTATTCGCAGCTGGACCAATAGTTCAGTTTTGAAGCTAAAAGATAAAAAAACACACAACTTACTGTCATTGACCTCCTTGAGAGTCATATTGTAGCGAGCAGAGAAGCCATCTTTGGCCACGGCCATATCCGTATGAAAGGACAGAGAGAGGATCCCAGTGGATGACTGTATTTCAGAGGGGATCTTGGTACCACAGTGCCGCCCTATAAGAGGTCCCACTGCAAAAAACACAAACGTAGGATATGGTTTGTCAGCACTGGGATGTGAACGGGTCTCATTTTGGTCCAGCTTGCCACTCTTAAGATAAGGCTGGTTATTCTGTTTATGTGCTTACAACCTATACAACACAGAATTCTGGGACGTTAATCAGTCAATAAATGTATGTGATTTCGTTTGGTCAGGCTGTAATGCTGTAGTGAGGCTGCTGTCTCACAGTAATGAATCCATCCTCCCTCCTGGTGCACACACACACACACACACACACACACACACACACAGAGTCCAGGATGGGTGAAATAGCCTCATATCAATCAAGTACATTGATTTTCTTCTCTTTTGGAGAGGAAAGGACTTTAATACCGCAAGTGCTCTCAAGCGGAGCTAGAAATAACTATCTCTCT
This sequence comes from Enteromius viviparus, assembly GCA_032353835.1. Lineage (NCBI taxonomy): Eukaryota > Metazoa > Chordata > Actinopteri > Cypriniformes > Cyprinidae > Enteromius > Enteromius viviparus. The sequence continues at coordinate 12,864,387 of JAUCNO010001888.1, forward strand.
CGCTTTTGATGGTGTTGATGATCAAATCAGGTGGCTATTGTATACTACTTTGATCAGGACGCTGTCTGTGTTTGTCTGAATCTTGCTTGTTGAAAGTTGCTAAAAATCCCTCATAAAAAATCACATTTCATAAATAAAGTAAAGGTAGATCAAATTCAGGCAAATCTAGAAGCAGACCTTGAATGATAATAGCATACTGAATGTGTATGCATATAAGCATATTGAAGAAATTATAATATTAAGTATAAAATTATATAAGCTTTGGCACAATTATGCATATTTTCCATTTTCATATTGTATAAAGTAAAATGAAAAAATAGGTGCTCTTTTCAATATTAAAAATAACATTGAAAATAGTATAATATTAGGCAGCAATTATTATAAAAATTAACATTATTCTATTTTTTCTCCATTTGGAAAATGAAGATGTAGATGTTTTACATTTAAACATAAATAGGGTACCTCTTTCATAGCAAAATATATGCATATATTAAATAAACTGGAAGTTGTATAGTATTATAAGAAGTAAATATTAAACAAATCAATGCAATTTTATATTTTTTAAAAATAAAATTAAGATGTTTTTATTTTTAATTACAAAAATAAAAATATGGAGGAAAATGTCAGTGACATTTTACTTTTTTATTTATTTATTTATTTTTTACATCCAATGAAAATAATATAATATTTATTATTTCTATATTTTTTATAAGGCAAATAAAGATGCATTTGCCCAGTTAAACATATTTTCCACCATATTCTCATAACAATAATGGATATGAATTGCTCAGTATAAAACATAACACAATAATTAATGTTAATTACTCATAATCTTGGTAAAGTTGGTTAGATTTATTAGACCACCTTAAATATACTGTTTCATTTTAGTTACTATGTCTGATTATATGTGCGTGTGCTCTACAATATGAAGCCCGTCCCAGAGGCAGAAGGACGAGGGTGGGGGCAGTATGGGGGTCTCGGGGCTGAAGCATTAATAAGACAGCTGGGGGAAAAAGAGTGTATTCCAGAGCGCTCTGTTCCAGACAAGGATTAAATCCTATTGCAGTGTTATTCACGCCCCATTTTCACTTTCCTGATAAAGGTTACCATGGCTGCTATAACCCCCCATCCTCCATCTCCTCCACCCCTACGTGCAAAAGAATATGGGTTCCGTGGCTTTTTGGCCCCTCCTGGCGCAGATAAGGCAGAGCAAGGCCCTGGGCTCCGCTTTCATCTGCCAACGCTCGCTACTAAAATAGCTCCAGCGGCAGCCGCAGTAACAGCACGACAGCACTGCGCCTGAGCTTCATACCGGCAGTGGCCAACGGACGGGTGGTGCGAGAGCCAACAGCTGTATGGACTGCTAGATAATCAACCAGATGGCCCATAGTGCGATAGTGAACGGTATGTGGATTAGAAATCATTAAGTGACCAAATTACATACGGCAGACATGCAACATACTGATCTCAAAGCAGACAATGAGGTCAGAGGGAAATGGGAAACGCAATCCTCTTAAAGTCACGGGTGGTCTGGACTTTGGGATACTGCAGCCTAATCCGAACCCCGACTGTAAATCCAAGCAGAATTCTTCAGGATTACAACATCTAGACTCACCCTGCGGGAGGCCGTCCCACACCTCCAGCCAATCGTACTTGCACTCGCCCTCCGATCCCTGCAAGGGGTCGTTCTCCAGGTCAAAAGTGAGGAAGGTGAGGGTGACGTCCATGTGAGGAGGGACGACGATGATGAAGGTGCACTCTAGATTGTGGGGGTATTTGTCAGGGAAGCCAGGCGACTCGATCACACCTGATGGGGCGGTGAAGTTTCTGGAACAGTCGGAGCCTGGGGGAAGACAAATGAGAAAATATATGATGAAGACAACAGCAGAAACAAACCATTACGTGAAGACTTTGTATTGACCAAAACATCTTGTTTTAGAGGGACTGGAGAGACACAGGCTTTCTTTTGTCCATCACACACAGAGAAACAGACACGCTCGGTTAGCTTTAGGACAAAAACGCATCGATGTAAACGAAACGGGAACATTCATCAAAGTGAAGGTTTAAATCTGCAAAAATGCTGAATTAGAATGATTTCCCATCCCTGAAGCTGCTGTCAATATTTAGCTAACGTTGTAGTCAGATTCTCACGCTGTTTGTGTCTAATGAAGGAGGGATTTCTGCGATACAGACAGATGTGCTGCAAGTTAACTTGCCATTTTTGGACATGATGCTTTGTGACACACATCCCAATTTAACCTTGTGCCAGAAGTGTATAAACAAGCAGGTTTTTTACTCTCTTGGAATTAATTCCATCACACAGGTCCATTTGGACGGTTCTTGTGATGAACATATGCATGATAAAAAAGTTCACTGATTTGAGTCCAATACATAGCATAGAATATTTAGACAGTCACATGTGCAATCATATGTTATTTAAAGCTAGATCAATTTCTTGTATTTTTCAGATATCTTTTTAAGCCAGTTTCCGCTACTGAATACAAAAAAAAAAAGGTTATTGCGATTGTGAGCTATAAAGTCAGAATTATAGATATAAATTCACAATTCTGAGAACATATCAAGTCTTTTTCTGCTCAAAATTGGACTTTAAAACTGGCAACTGTGAGTTTATATCTCACAATTGCGAGAAAAAAGTCAGAATTGTAACCTTATATCACAGATTGTGAATTGTAAAGTCAGAATTCTGAGATATAAAGTTGCCATTCTGACTTTATCATTTGAAATTGCAAGCTTATATCATGGATTCCAGACTTTTTCCACATAATTGTGACTATATGTGGCAATTTTGACTTTATAACTTGCAATTGCAAGTTTATATATCACAAAATTGTGAGATAAAAAAAAAGTTGCGATAACCTTTTTTTTATATTTTATATAGTGGTGAAAACAGGCTTTCTTAGTATTGCACCTTTTATGCTGATGTAAATTTAGCAAATTCTGCTAGGTCATTTTTTTGCGTTTTAACAATGTGACTTTTATATGATTTTTTTGGAATAGAAAAGAGCAGCTTGTACATTCTGCTAAACATCTCCTTTTGTGTTTCACCAAAAAAAAGGATATCATGTTTTGGAACAATGGGTAAATAATGACAGAATTTCTAGGTAAGCTATCTCTTTAAGGCTGTGTAGTAAACCTTTATAGTTTCAAGTTGGTATGCTGGATAGCGTTTGGCTTTGTATCACAGAGTTAGTGTTCCTTGTATGCTAACACATGCACAGTCATGCTTCACCTTCAGCCGTGACACACGTCCTACACACCAGCCTTTGACACGATGCACGGCACATTCATCTGTAACGCCACCTTTTCAGAGAGCTGCAGACTCGCTCTGCTCATACTAATGCACAGAAGAGCAAACACATGCTCACACCTCAACACACACATGCAGTCAAGCTAATGAAATCCCACGATATTCTTTCTGCAATCTCAAAGGATCTCCATTTGAAGCACAGGAAGTGCCGCTCGCATTATTTAAAAAATAAAAGCACAGACGAGAGAGAAAGTAAGAGGAATAGTTTGAGGAGCTGTTGACAGGGGCTGTGGGGGTAAAACATCAACGGATCAGAGAACAAACGCTCAGTGATCTGTGACTCTTAACTCTTCAATAACTCAAATGCTTTAACTATTTCTGTGCTCGCCGAGCAGCTGTGAGGGAACTGGAAATGACAACTGTGCTTCACACAACCTCACATCTCCAATACACATACTAAGACTGATTTCATCTTTCAAGACTGTCCTATTGAAACCCAAATAGTCCCACTTCAAAATTAACAGAGCCCTATTTAAAGTACTTGAGCTGGAGACTGCAGTGCAATGTCTGAGGCCTTAATGACAGGTCATTGACCCCATGTGGATGGGTTCAGACCTGCCCTTGAGACTCACAAACATGTTCACCAAGCACAGATGCTCTTATGCACAAGAGTCTGCAGAGATTCTAGAATGTGGCAGTTTAGAGATACTTTTTTGAGGTCAAAAGGATGGGAGTTCAATATTCGCCCCCAGTAGGCGTTTTAATAAACCAAAAAGCAAACGTATCATGCAAAAAAGTGTATTTTGCCCGAAGTAAACAATCCAAACCTCGACCCCTGGGGGGAACTCCATTCTGCCTCAATTTACCTGTAACACCATGCTCAATTCAATCTGTGCAACATTTCGGACTCAATAACTGTATACAGCTACGTTTTTCTGAAAAACTTCACATAAAGATCACATAACTGCATACTTTTAAGGGTCTGAGGTAATCTTGGAAGGATTAAATAAATGGTAAAAACAGAAAAAAAGGTAATTTATACTATTCATAATCACAATTTTATTTTTCTTGCTTACTAAATGACATGACCAAGACTAAAATTAAGTTACATTTTTTTTAACTAAATATTTATTGATATTTTAAAAAAATCGCAAAAGCTATTTAAAAAAGAATTTACTTGTGTGAATTTTCTTTTTGTCACTGTATTTAGTTTTCCATCACGCCTGACACATACAACAAACCTTTATTTATTTATTTATTTTTATAATTGCAACTTTATCTCTCACTCTTTCGGCTTTATTAGGATACTGTGTCTTTAATCACAGTGTGATTTTATTTTTATTTATATGTGTATACTTTGAATCCAATGCCGCAAGTCGCTTTAAATCAAAGCAACTGCTAAATGCATACATGTTTACTTCTTTTCAACTTAATCTCACAATTTAATTATTTTTTATTATTTGTTCTAAGGCGGTAACCCGGCTTTCATTGAGTTTAGTGGTGACAGCTGCATTAATCACATATTTTTAGGGAGGCTAATATGATAGACAAGAGGGCCTGAGGCCCCCTTAAATAGGGTGTAGAATCACCTTTGCTCGTGCACCCGCTCAGTGCGGGCAGCACACAGGAAACCAGGGTCTGTCTGGCACCGAAGCAGCTGAGAGAAAGACAGGTCCCAGAGAGACAGCAGGCCAGGGTTAATGTTACACCCTCCTGCACTAATACAGCACACTACATCTGTTCAAGGCCTGCGTGTGTCTGTGTGTGTGTGTATGAACGTGTCGGACTCAGATCCTTGGCAAATGGTCATGCATTTCCACTAGCACCTGCCTGTACACGTCACATGTTTGAATGTGGCTTCTCGCTAATACACATGCACTTATTGTTTCTCCAGTGATCAGTGATATAAATAACTCATTACACTCATTACAGTATATTTATCTGGGTAAAATCGCAGCTCTGAAACAATTCCCAGCACATTTTGACACAAGGACAAACTGACAGCATTATCCTTATCAGTATTACCAGCAGTGTTATCCCTGTCTGCATTCTAATGCACAAACAAACCTCTACAACCAAAAGAAAACATAGTTTCTTAGTTATAT
>JAUCNO010001888.1:12869781-12902414 GCA_032353835.1 Enteromius viviparus
TAATGAATGATCATATTTTTTAAGTAACATTAACAATGATGAATGAATATTTTAGAAAAAAAAATTATTATTATACTTGTTTATAATACAATTTATTTACGTTTTTTAGTTTATTTTCTTATTATGATTGTATTTTATTTCCCCCCATTTCTGGACACTTTAATACCACATAAACACATCTGCATGACAGATCAAACATCCAGACTGGCACATTCCCCTCTATTACTGGGTCAGATGTGCTTTACCCTGCAGTGGTGACATTATGCTTTACTACAGCTTGTTTCTCAGACAGGCTGTCTGCATATGAGCATATCAGCTCGTATGAGAGCCTGCCAGTCAAGCGCTGACCCCTCATACTCACGCCACCTCAGACGGGCAGACAGTGTGCCAGACCCCCGCTGAGCTGCTACTGTACTAGGCTGCGGTATGCATGAGTGACCCCGACGCCATCAGCCTTTTTGTTGGCTCTCATTAATTCATGTTTGTGAGCATGGTAAAAACAGCCAGCCGGCAGAAAGAAGGGGAACTCTCCCCCACCCCTCCTCCAGCAGGGGAGAGCTGTGTCTAGGCCGTGCGTTGGAGGCTCAGCGCCGGGACTGGCGTGCGTGGATGGGTCTGTCTGTGGCCAGAGGGAAACGGGGGGGCTGTTATTAAGGAGCGTTGCTGGGTAGAATAGGAATGTTTGTCATGGATGAGTGAATGTTATGTGTGTGTGTGTGTGTAAGGGAGATTACACTACTATGTGTGAGGTGTCCTGGCATGATTTCTATCTAAGCCATACAACATACACGAGATGTTGGGATGTTTATGAATATATGTGAATAGGGATTCTTGACTTTTAAAATGTCATTATTTGCTAATTTTATTTTGCATCTTCTTAATATTTGTTTAAAAGAGTAGTTGGCATCAGAAATGTCTCGAACATGATATTCCAAGCTCTGCATAGAAATTTATAATATATATTGCAAATTTGAATTTATTTGATAAAGAAAACAATAAAACAAGTAATAATGTGAAATATTAATACATTTCATATATAAATATACTTTTTTTAAATAACTGCTTTCTCTAAATATATATTAAAATGTATTGTATTCATAATTCTTTTTTTCTGATTACAAAGCTACCTTTTTAACAGACTTTGCAGTTACGTGACCCTTCATGAATCATATAATATGGTTATTTATAAATATTTTATACCTTTTTATAAATATGAAGTTAAAATGAACAATCTTAGTCTCTTACATTATAACATTTCTTCACAATTTTTTTTGACCTTACTGACTCTTCATTATGACAACAAAAAAGAAAACATTTTCAAAACATCTGTAGGGCAGTATCTCTATCTATTAGGCCTTCATAATTCTGATAGCAGAATGGATGCAGTCACTAGATGAGCATCACTATGACTGTAGGGCACCTGTGTTGTGAGCTGTAATTGGCTATTCTGGAACTCCGCTGATGAAGATCTGATTGGTTGAGATTTTTCTTTATTGTAACTGTGGCAACAGAATCATGTGGTAAAGTGTATGGTTGAGTAAACTAAGTGCTTATCATGAATGAGGTTCAGATATGTAAGGTCACTGAGCTTTCCAACATTCAGAATGCAGCAACTAAACAGCATAATAAGGGTGCCTGATGTTCAAATGTCTGGTTTTCCCATGAGTTCTACCTACTGTGCACATTAATTCTGCAAGATAGGAGCTGGCCAAAGCTTCAGACAGCTGAAGAAATAACACATCATTTTGCTCTCAAGGGCAGGGGCTGAAATCCCCAAGTGTGGTGGCACAGGTAGCTGTTGGGTGGCTCAAGGGCGACAAGATACTGATTTCCTGTGTGCAGCAGGAGGTGGGGAATTGATGTAGTGTTTCTAACCAGCAGGCTGTGCAGCACAAGGCAGACACACCTCCAGGCTGTGTATTTACCCAAGATCCCTATCGCTGCTAGAGAAAACTGCCCTGGCCACGCCAGGACATGTCCAGTACACTCACCAATATAAATAAACAACACTTGCACTCAGGGATTCTGGGGTGGTTTCAATTGCTGCTGCTGTTGTTTCCTTCCTATATCACTTTCCCCTATCTTTTACTAAATTTTCTTTCTTTATGCATTTATATGCATTTAGAAATATACATGCACATACAAGTATCCCTATGTATGTATATAATATACATACACAATACTGCATTTATATATATATAATAATAATTTAAATTATATATATATATTTATCTTCAGTGTCACATAATTCCACATAATTCTGCATTGTAATATGAGAATTACTATTTATTGGGGTGATGTCATTATCGTCATCGGGAGGGTCTTGCGCACCCTATCCACGTGCAGCCATTTTTTAAAGTCTGCACACAACAATAGGCTTGTTTGAGATGAGCTTTGCCTCGTCCGAAATGTAGTGAAATAAACGCAGTCAAGACGGACAGTCCTCACGGAGTGGAACAGATGCCTACAAGATCAAAGGCAAATATCGCGTTTTTCCTCACTCTCACGCTGTGCTGCGATAATTTCATATATATAATTTCAGTTCTCTTGCTTTAATATGAATAGAAATACGGCGAACAAGACACTCAAAGTGCATGCCATTTAATTCCATAAGAAATGCGTATTTATCGTCCATTTCTACTTTAATATAAACATGTATTTTATTTCTTTTAATACAAATATTACAACTATAACATTTCTCACGCAGAGATTGCACTGACATAGTTTTTGGAAATATGCATGCATAATTTAAATACATAATCACATGAAATTAGATAATAAAAAACATTTTAGATAAGAATGCAGCATCACGGTTGTCGGAACCAATCAGCAAGCTGTGTCGTCAGTCAGTTGTTTCCCATTGCGCTCATGACATCAGAGCAAGGCGGACGTAACTCCGACGCATTTCTAACCAGCATGCATCTTGCGATGATCGATTTGCTCATCTCAAACAAGCCTAGAGTGTTCACGAGAAGAATGCTAAAAGTTAGGCACTCTTGTAGGTAGCATTGCGCATGTGTCTGTCAACACTGGACGCAATAGAACGATCATTGAAATCCGTTTGGAATTTGTGTCAGCACGTCAAAAATAGAACACAGCAGCATTTTTCTGTCTGAGATTTGTTGCCCCGCATCATACCACTATCGCAAGGATATCGGCAAGTTCTCACAAGACACGAGATCTCGTCACACCCCTAGTAAACGCTGAAATTAACATTAACTAAGATAAATGCTGTAGAAGTATTGTTCATTCTCTTAATGTAGTTAACTAATGTTAACTAATGAACCTTAAAGTGTTATTGGTATAGTTATAAATGTAAAACATATTTTATATATAACCGGTTATAAAATGTAAGTGCTGTGCATCTGAGCAGGTGCATCACTGACAAATATAGCTATTTATGATAAAAAGAATCAAAATTCCAGATCATTAAATCATAAACAAACACGCTTACTTTTTCAAATTAATCAAAATTCAGTCCAAATAAAAATCACTTTGTCTTTGTATTTGAACACACACACACACACACACTCCCACACATTTTCACACGCATCCTCTGAGTATAATGAGATCTTGTTAATGCCATGGCAACTGCGAGCTTCCACACGCCAACGGTCTCATCATTATTGCTTGTTTATGATTAAAAAAACCTGTGACCTGCCGTTGTTATAGCATTCATCACTGTCTCCCTTCGTACCTCTGCTCCGCGTTAGCCAGGTTGCTATGGAGCTCTCACACTATCAGATCACACTCAACGGATTGTGTCATCACTTCCTCCATAAAGCGGGAGGTGTGGGGCCTCTGTTCGCGATAAAGCGTTCACTGATATCTCTCAGCGGCGGGCGTCCACACTAATGAGTGACTTTAGCTTGTCATCCGTCTGGTGGATCTCATTAAGGACTTGCTTTTGTGTTTCGGCTCCTCAGAAGAAACTGTCACTCTTCTGTAGACCTGAACCCACCAACTGCAGCACTGTTAACTGGTCATTTCCGACCAATGCCTTCCTCCAGCTTTATGACAGCTGCTCTGCATGGGTTCTCCCAGTGCACTACTGTGGGGAGTTAGGAGGAAAGACCATCACACATGTTGTGTTAGTAACCCCAGCTGCCCTGCCCCGGCTGGTCTCAGGGGAGGGTAGATCAGGAGTCAATTAAAGAGGCATTCTCGGAATGCTTTCAGAAGGTTGAAAAAGGAACAAGGGATGTCTCCACTCTGTTTATTTTGCCCGCCAGCAGCCGCCTTGATCTGAATTTGTGCCGGTGCATGTCTACCAGGCTCCGTGAAGGAGAGAGAAATCGTACAGTGTAGAAGAAGGCACCAGAGGTCAGCTACAGTAAATTTGGCTGCTCATAGAGCGTTCTCGTGACAAAAAATGTGAGATCACTGCTAGCGGGAAATGCTTTTTATGTTTAAAAAAGAAATAATCACAGTTATAACCAGTTGCGCAGACCACCAATAACATCAGGGCATCATAGAAAAATTTAATTTGTAAATTAGAAGTGGTCACACCAAACAGGAAGTATAACTGAAATTTGAATAGAAAAAATGCAGGAAAGCTGTCCTATAAAAATAAAAGCTCCTTCACTCTAGTTTAATAAACTTGAATCATTATATATGATGAATAACTACAATTCTCTTTGGATTTTTCAAAATTGCATACACTAAACTTATCTACTTGTCCATCTGTCTACCCATTTATCTATCCATCCACCCATCCATACTTCAAGGTTTACTTTATTATTTTTTACAGTGTTTCTCTCAAAAATCTCAGGGAAAAATGTAAAGATCGTCTACATAAACTACATAAATTTCCATGATTTTGACTTTAATTTCTTAGATTCACATTTAAATCACAAATACGCATCCTCAATTAAAATTCAGTTTTGTGTGGTGTGAGAGTTACTAAGTAACTCAGTAACTAAGCAGAAGGGTGCTCTTTGTGAAGGGTCAGTTGCAATTTGACAACCTTCCTACGACCTCCAACTATATGCATTTCATCTGATACCCAATCGCAGTTTTTCCCTCCAATTCAAGAAGCCATTTGGAACTTGTCATCAATGGTAATCCTGTCTTCCTGTTTCTGAATTCCCCAATCACAGCCTTTCCCTCCAGTTTACAAAAGCGAAGCTACACCTCTACACCACAAGTAATAAAAATGGCAGGTTGTCATTGACACCACTCTGACCAATGGGAACTCTTCCCTCCGACTGACAAAAGCCAATCAACACTTCTCAGGCAGGTGAGATTTGACACATAAAAGGCTATGCTGCAAGGAGTGGTGGGTAGATAAAGGAAGAGGTGAGGTACGCGTTTCCTGTGTGAAAGGAAGAATTTGTGATATGTGTTAAGACAGACACAGAAATCCTGCTTTCTTTACAGGCTCAGTGGACCTACATGAACTCTACCCACACTGTAAATGCTTTGTTAGTACAAGCGCTTGAACAGCAGACTCCGGTTTAAAGCACACAGGAGAGATGTGTTAGCAGCAGGAGAGGCTTTGACATTGCGTTGTTTTTGATAAACTACATCCTGCTGGGTAGCACACGCTTACCTGTCTTATAGATTTCATAGCGCAGCGAAAACCCTGCCCCCTGGTGGGCATAGTCAGAGACGAATTTAATGTGCAGAACGGGGCCCGAGGAGATGATCGCAGGGGGTGCGATGTTACTGCAGTGTCTCCCCAACAGATCAGCGCTCTCCGAGTTTCCATCCCGGATCTCAATGAAGTCATACCTACAGAGAAGAACAAACACAGACACGTTTATAACATTTAAATTAAATTACATAATATAGGAATAGTTAGCACATGGTGTGCTAGAATAACTGTCCGATACCGATTAATATTTTCATGTTATGGACAGTAACTTATAAATCATACTCTTTTGTTTAAATAAAGTAAAAATAAAACACTAAGGCCCGGTTCCACAAACGGGGCTTAGCTTAAGCCAGGATTAGGCATTAGTTAAATTAAGATATTTAAGCAACTTTTACAAAAATGCCTTGTAAGAAAATATTACAGGTGTGCATTTTAACACAGAACAATGACACTGACACGTTTTAAGATGTGTCAGAGGCAAGATATCTTAATCTGAGACTGCTCAAACATGCAAAATCAGTCATTTTAACTGCTATAAGCGAATTTAGACATCACAAAATGTTTTTTTTTTTGGCGTTTTCTAATTATTTTATAGTCTTTAAAATGCGTATACATGATTTAATATATGGTATATTGTTATATTATCAATATTAACAGTAAACCATTTCCACACAGCAAGCAATTAAAAGATTTTTGCATGACAGTAAACAAATTAGACAGAACAGACACACAACACAGTGTTAAAGGTCTTTGTTCTGCCACTGCTACATAATGAGTTTGATCTTTTCTTGTTTAGTTTTTTCCCCCCGTCAACTCTCAAGATATGAACAGCCTTGCCAAAAGAAACTAAAATGGGATTTTGGTAAAAAGGTGTTTGATCTCAATTAATTATGAAACTATGTCAATTACACACACCTAACATGTTCTGCCTGGTTACTAAATAGATTCTTCTTCTGAAAAGCTTTTAAACATTGACCTGATGGCATTAAAAACAGATCCAAAACGAGCAAACAAAAGAAATAAAAAGACAGCCAATAAAAGGTGCATTATCTCTCATTTGAAATAAAAAAAGTGAATCAAATAGTTTATTTTTAAAATAACACATCAGACAGAAGTGATTCTGGGTCCAGCTGGCAGGCAGTGAGGGTAAAAAGCGCTGCTACTTAGCACAGTGCTGTCGTGTTAATAAGGCTGAGGTTTATGTAGCTGTACTAGCAGAAGAGCGTGACTCCACAGAGCAAGCTGTGCCTCATTTAACCACCAAATCAGCAAGCCTGTGGACCCTCCGAACATCTGTACCCTTCAGCGCTAGAGAGTCATTGTCTAAAACACTGCTCCAACTCAAGAGACAAGTGCAGAGACAGAGAAATCAATGAGCCTCGACTTGAAGAAACTATGCTTTCTCTCCTCTGACATATTTATTCGGCATATTCCTAGAGGACAAATGCATTGCTCTCTCATAGTTTGGAAACTTAATAGAGTTATGATTCATTGACGTGCTGTCTCAAGTCTCATAGGTGTCTCCTAAAATTTATTAAAAACACAAATGGGACATTAAATATTTTGGCCAACGAAGTCAGCATTGTTTGGTTGCTGAATGCTTATTGAACATGTTCGGATGATAATAAAGTCTTTTTCTTAAAATATCCCAGTTATCATTATTAACCTGCTGCTTATTAGCATGCATATAACTAGAACATTGGCTGTTTATTAACACTTATAAAGCACCTATTAGTGCTTTATTTAGCATGACTATAATTTAGATCCTACCTATACCTAAACTGAACAACTATCTTCCTAACTATTAATAAAAAGCAAACTACAGAGGGAAAAGTAATAATGAATCTTAAGTAATAATGAATATGTGTTCCCTATTCTAAAATGTTACCAGTTTTTTTTTTAAACATTCCTATTTCTATTTTCTGCATACAAACGCGAACTTTTTTAAACTGTCCGACTTTTAGTATTCAGAGCATACTAACATCTTAATTCTTTCAACCCTGTCTGTTTGTCTTGTCTTTCTCAGGTTTACGGAGTCTGTTCGAATAAAGGAGGATATCTGCAGGAGCTGAAGCGACCAAACGCCCTCCAATCAAACATTTGTACAGGCCTCCTCGGTGCCTTTGATAACACGTCCCACCTCAACCTGCACTTCTGTCTCTTTCCTCAAAATGACAGGACACTCTGTGATAAAGCATGAAAACATGACAGCCAGAAAGATGAAAGTACGCAGGAAACATCTGACAGACGCCAGCAGCTGTCCTTAACCAGCCTTAAACACACACACAAACACTTTCAAATAAACTTCAGGACACACAACCACACACCGTATTCTGTTCTCTTTTAAAAAACGGTAGACGAGTTTCATTTCAAATCATCACAGAGTTAAAGGTTACTCTCACTTTCCCTGATGATTCCCAGTTGCTAATTAACAAAGACAAACCCTCCTACACCTAACACTAAGGAGACATGCTGTGTGAGACCATTACAGTCACATGGACACCAAACAACAACACAAACACTGGCTTGTATTTTCTTTGGATCTGAGGGTAATTTGATTTTCATGGATCTTATTGCTAAATGGTTACTATGGTGATTCCCTTTCGGGGAATTGTTGACCGACCCCAAAAAATGTGTTCATACTGTATTAAACATACTGAGTAAACTCCACAGTTTTAGACTCGTTCTGTTTACTCTGCTGGTCACTTTTTCACTTGTTTCTCTTCTTCCTTGTTTTCACTTTTACTTTACACCAGTAAATTAGAGTAAACACAGTCTGTGGCACGCTGAGCTTGTGTTTGTGTGTGTTTGACTTGACCACAGCAGAGTATCTGCAGATGTACCCATCCTCCACAATAAGAACCGCATGTTAATTGCCTTTCACGCATTGTGTGTACGAGCCAGGACACTTTTTCACACCTGCACAAACCTATCAAGCATCAGACATTCCCTGCAGATCCAGGCATCTAACAACTGACACAATTTTGTGTTTTAGCAAAAATAGCAACAAACTGACAATAAGAGTCAACCATTAAATTACTTTGGTAATAAAGGTTATTTATGCTATTTATGCTTAACTTAAAGACAGAATATTAAGTAAATATTTTTGCAAGTCTGTATGGTGGCATAAATATAAATTACATACAAGTATTTTTGCAGTATTTTTTTTCTTGTCAAATTTGTATAGTGTTTAAATTTATACAACACAAAATGTGTTTCCAGTCAAACTCTAAGTTGGGTGATATAAAAGATGCTAAATTAAATACGACCCAAACAACATACAGTAAGAGTAACGATTGGTATTATGCTGAGTCCTCATTTGTTAACCAACGCAAAATCTGGGACTTGTTGGACAAATCCACTTAGAAAACAATAAATACTCTGCTAGAGCATGTTTTAATAATTGGCTTGTTAGATTAAATGCTCCACTGGATTTTAGTTGGATTTTCATCTAATTACTTTTCATCAAAAACCACTTTACACGGCATTAGCCGCTAACTTGTACACATACCAGACAGCTACAAGTCAGCAACCTTTTCTAAACCCACAACCTAGAATAAAATATACAACAGATATCATCTACATTTTAACGAATCTTTCAATTTTAGATGAATAGATGGAGATTTGCTGCAGGAGAAGATCTCGCCCCTTTGACTGAAAGTAAATAATCACAGGCTTTGCCTAAAAACCTCAATCTTACCCAGTGGAAGAATTAAAACACTGAAAGTAGCTCTAAAATGTTAACTGCTTGTTCGAGAGCATTTCCAGACCGTGCTCAGATCGACCATTTATTTGGTCATAAAACCAGGAAAGGTATGAAGAAAGAAACAGAGGTAGAGTTGTTACTGCAATCTGAAATGTCAGAGAGCAGTCTACTGAATATAATAAAGAATGAAAATCCTCTGCTATATACACCCAGTTATGATTGAACATATGCTGTCTTTTATAAAGTATAAAGCAACCCATAACGGTCATAACAGATACGCCCATGCTCTGAGCATGATGTGATACGTGTGGGAGACCTCCGTGACCCCCCTGAGTCCTGTCCGGCTTCACACCATCCATCGATTCTTCATTACAAGCGGAAAACTCGCATTGATCAGAAGAACCCCTGGGGAGCCGCACCGAATGATGATATCATCCGCTACTGTTGGCCTCACTCGAGAGGAAATCTAGCTGTGAGGTTAGACGTGTTCATTTGTCAAATCTATCACTGATAAAGCCCCACGCCGAGAGACAGTGGGGGAAACTGCTGTGTAAAATTGTTCCTTTCATAGGCGTTCAACGTCAGTCATGAGCAACTAAGAGGCTAGTCTGTACATACTGTAGTATCACCACAGTCCCCAGTGAGGTTACTACAGAAAACAAAGGCAGCTGTCTCCACTCCCCAGCTGGAGACGGTGGGGTGTCCCAGGGTCTGTGATCACGGCTCTGCATGTGGCCGGAGTTGAGAGGTCTAAAAATGCTTTCGGGCGGTCGTCAGTTCAGATATCCCTCATCACAGAAGACAGTACAGAGCCAAATGCTGAGGCCTTGGCTCTACTCAGTGTAGAAAGAGTGTGAAGTGTGCTACTGTAAATGTACTCTGAAACCCTTGTGTACTGTAATACAGTGGGGTTTGTAAAATAAATAAATAAATAAATAAAATTAACCAATGCTAAAAAAAATAGGAATGCTCAGATTTTTACAATTTCTAGCTGATATAAGCTAATTTCTTTATTATTTTTTTATTATTATGATAAAAACTCTATACTATTTTGTTCAAATAAAGAAAATAAAAACAACACAAAAAAGCAAAAATGTACAATATGAAAAAAATAAAATATTTTTAAAAATGCTAAAAATAGGAATGCACCAATATTACAATTTCTAACTGACGTAATAAGCTGATAATTACTTTATAATGAAAATTCTATTCTATTTAACTAAGCAAATAGGTGCTATGATCTATAGTTGCTGTATTTGGCCTGGTCTAGGCTCAGTAATTTTATGTGACCAAAGAATGAAGTCAGCTGACTACCTGAATATACTGAATGAGTTATTTGAAAACTGGAAAGTTATTCCATCTATGGATTTTGTCTTCCCTGATGGCACAGCCATATTCAATGGCAGGGTCCTTTTGATCAAATTGTGAAAGAGTGGTTCAGGGAGCATGAGACATCATTTTCACACATGAATTAGCCAGAGTCCAGACCTTAGCTCCATTGATAATCTTTGAGATGTGAGACTTTGCATAGAGGTCCGACTCTCCCATCATTAAAAGATACTGGTGAAAAATGTATGCAATTCTGTAAATAGGGAATAAACGTTGAATCCTATCAAAATTATGCCATGACAAATGCGTACCATAATCAGTCCAATTAAATATTATGTGACTTTTTTTTTGGATTGGCAGTGTATATACACATATATGTAAATGTCAATCACACAGTCTGAAAGCCTGTTATCACTGAATTAATAAAATCCCTAGGACGGAGGGGAGAATGGAATATTCATTCCTTGTGTATTAGTATGGTGATTAGATAACATCAAAAACTGGAATACTGTGCCAGAGGGAGGAAGAGAAAGTGTAAAGAGTGGGAAAGGAGAAAACAGATAAAGATGAAAGAAAGGGATAGAGTAAGAGAGTGGTAAAGGAAAGAGAGAGAACCATGGCTTCATCCTGCTCCGCTCCGTTTCTATACCCATGTCATTCAGTCGAACAGCTTTGCTGATTGCATTACAGATATATCATGATAAATCAACCCATGCTTACTATATTTATTCCACAATAATCTATTTATAACTTTTAGGAGCGGGACACATCTGATGCTGTGCCAAAAAGCTTTGGAACAATCCGGTGTATTCGAATGAAGCCGGTATGACAAGTGAAGCGGTGTCTTTCGTGTAAGCGCTGAGCCATACCTGTAACTTTGATAGATTTACTTTTTTTCTGCATTACATCTGGTCCTTGTCATCCAACTGATATGCCAGAGTGCTCTGGATTTCATCACACACTGGCAACAGGAGAATAAATGGTGCACTTCTCTCCTCTATCTTTTTCTACTCATACTTTTCATGACCTTAATGGCTGTGCTCCAAAACCATTTAAAGATGAGCTACAGTACAGACACAAAGTCTGTTTCAAAAGGTAGGCAGGATAATTAGTGCATTCGTGATGCTGCCTACCACAATATTCATAACAGAAAAGTCACTACAGTGGTGGTCAAAACCTGTATATTATATCCAAAATATACCTAAAATACATTTAATGCAATAAAACTCAATACATATAATACGAAATACAGCAACAGAAATGTTGCAATTACTTAAAAGCGTTGATTAATATAAGTGTGCTCTGTATAGCAAAGCTTATGAGTATCACACTGTTAGCTTAGCAACATGCTAACTTTAGCTTCTACTAAATTCACTTGTGAGTTGGTTGTCCCATGCTGCTCTAAACACTGGATCCTCGATAAGGTTTTGGAAAGGGGTACTTCCCCCAAAGTGGCATGCTTTGCTTTAGTAACAACTGTACGAAAGCCCACCTTCAGTCCCTGCAGAGCACTGGAAAATCTATGGAGGAAATGTTTGCAGTGACAGTGTGGCTGGACTATCAACACTGTTTACTTCGTCTATATGTGATGAGAGAGAGAGAGCTTAATAGGAAATGTGGAATAAAGCAATGCTGAGAATGGGCTGTGCCTGGGGAGATGAGTCATTTTAATCAGACACAATGTATGGGGGGAAAGAAAGAGGGAACAAGTGAGCGGGAAATGCAAGGAGAGAAAGCAACATCAGTTGATATCATTGTATTTTGTACGCGCTGGGCATTTAACTAGCCTAACCACTCCTTAGTGAACTAGCATTGTTTGTAAACCAACTTCAACCCAACCAGTCCCCAAACATCACCAAACCAGTCTAGACCAGTATGGAAATTGATGTAAGTAAGAGGCTGCTCTTTTTAAATGGGAGGAGGAGGAGTGAGAATTATAGACCAAGGAGGAAAGAATAGACAAAAAGGGAGGCTATGACAGAGTTGATGGAAAAATGAGTGGAAAGATGAAACATAAGGGTGTGGTGGCAGACGAGCAGACTAAACTTCATGAGGTCAAAGGGGAAACCCTGTAGAGCAGCCAGTTTTCAGCATGTGTGCATATAAACATCTGTCAGTTAGGACTGAGATGCCAGGATATGATCCCTGAGCTGCATAATCATATCTGACAAGGAAAACACTTCAGGTAAAATAAACTAAGTACAGCGCTTAGCTGCTGATGGAGCCAGTTTGGTGTCCACTGGAAAGATACTGAGCTATTACTACCTCGGGATCAACATAGATCAAATAAATAGCCTTCCCAATGTGTCTATACCACAATATGTGTGAAGCTTGTGATGCATACAACACTATAACAATGCACGCACCCATAATAAGAGCTGTTATTAAATGCAATTCTCATTCAAATGTTACAATGTTTCGCTCCACCCTGCCCTACATCGTCTCGACAACATAATTAATCGATTTGTCCACTACAAAAAGACTTTGTAGTAACACATTCCAGTATGGCGTTGCGTGACGATTTTATCTTACAAAGTTAATGCGAGAATAAGAGGTGGCTGTGTTTAAGCATGTTAATGGATACATAATTTTAGGGCTTGTGTTTACTAGGCATAACAATTGCGATAGTATTGGATTCCCAAAAGAACTCCTTAGTCCCAACTTTGTCCTTAATTCAACTGCCTGGCCAAGAGACAAAAACAATAATCACTACAAAAGCAGCAGGGAACAAGTCAGCGAGTTTAAAGAAACAAGAGAGCCAGGGTGATGTTTTTAACCGAGAAGAGTCTGGCTTTGTGTTAAACAGAAGAGACTGATATATCATTTGTGCATTTACAGGGCCTAACAGTACATAACAGTAGCTGCCATATATACTACACTGAAATCATAGGCTGTAAATAACCATACTTTACCTTTATGTTGTTTAAATGGGCTTCAGAGAGAGATAGAAAGGTGGAAAACGGGGTCAGAAAGATCATCAACTTGTAAAACTATTAATAAATAAATGTATAATTGATAATTGATTTATTTAAATATAATTGAATATTAACCATTTATTTTGATATGTATTTAATAATTGCATTAAATATTTTAAACACTATCGTTAAAATAAATATAATCATTTATCTTTCTATTTATCATATGTATATATATATTTAGTTTATATTTTAAATGTGTAACTGTTCAACATGGATTAATACACTTTCTAAAAATTTCAGTTCAATGCATATCAGCATAGCAATCACTTGTGCTATCAACTAGAAAAACAGCGCTCACGTTGTCTTCAAAAGATATAAAAGTCTAGTCTGAACATTTGTAGAAGAGCGGCAGATGGGAGTGAAGATGGAAGGTTAAAAAAGAGACATCTGTTTTAAGTTTTAGAACCGGTTGTGTTAACCTGAGAACTACTGGGAAAGTGTCCACTTTCCTCTTTTCCAAATGTAGCAATGTGTCTGATTCAATATGGAGTTCTGTTTACTAATGGATATGCAATGAAATCCCCGGGGGTGGAAAGCACGGAAAAAGGATGTGTGATGTAATGGAACGTGCCGCATCTTCTGTCAATCAAGCCAAGGGTGGAGGGAGAACGAGATACGAAAATAACAACAGTACTATCCCGTGCACAAACCACTAAGGAGTAAGCAAAGTGCAGGAATGAAACACATATCAGACTTTCCTGTCTCTGTCTTTTGATCTCTCTCTCTCTGTTGTTGTGCTCACTGGAAGTGCTCAGTGAAGACACTTTCAACAAAAGCTTCTGAAAAATTAATGCTCCAATTTCAACAAAGGAATGTCAAAAACCATCTCATGAATCTCTCTCTTTAAAAACACTGCTATGTATAATTAATAGATCCAAAATGTTAATAAATGCCAAAAGGACAAAGGGCAATATTCAGTGAGTAGAGTGAGAGAGCTGGAAGTGGCAGGTTGTGACAGGCTTTGTGGCTCGGCCGAGAAGGGTTTGTAAAACATGACTCATGGATGTCAAAGTCTTCACTAGCGGTTGTTAATTTCCCATCGAATTTCCCACTTTACGGTTCACGCTTTATAAGAAATCCACCGAAAATATAGGGAAACTCCAATTCTGACCCCGTGCATTTCTGCTGCTGTCCAATAGAGGGAGGAGTTGGAACAGCTGCTGGTGAAACCCAGCTCAAGCCTGCACGTTTCCCAGAAATGTGTGTCAAAGCTTTGTTTATAGGATATTTAATTAAAGTGTGTGTAATGTTGACTAGAGCCAGGCTCAGCAGGGTATCACAGGAAGGCTCCAATAATCACTAGGCAAGAAACATCAGCAGTCTTTCCTAATCAACTCATTTTTTAAAGCAGCAGAATTAATAAAATGCCACTTATTATATAAAAGAAAGTAAACAAGATTGCCTTCTTGCCTTTTGGGTATACAGACTTGAAAAATGTTATACACTCCTATTTATGATTTGGTTATAGTTATAAATGCATTGTTTTGTCCTGTATGTGACCCTGCACTACAAAACTAGCCAAAAAAGTGTACATTTTTTAGAAATTGCGATTTTTACATCACCTGAAAGCTGAATAAATAAGCATTTATGCTTAGTTTGTTAGGATATGACAATATTTGGCCGAGATACAACTCGAAAAATCTGGTTCTGAAAAAGTTCTTAGCAATGCATGTTACTAAAATATAATTTATAGTCCTATATATAGTTGCCAAATTAATCTTCAGCTACATAAAACTTCAAAACATTTCTGCTCACCTGCAATCCAGTTTCTCCAGCTCAAAATGTGGGTTGAAGTTTAGGACGATACGCTGGGACGGTTCGGGTGCTGTGATCACCCATCGACAGTTCTGGTGGGGAGGGTACTCCAGTGGGTAACCAGGTGTTGTGATGTATCCTGCGTCACTGGCATCCAATTGCCCACCACATGGCTCTGTGGAGACGAGAGGTGAAATATGATTCAGCTTCACTCAGATGAAGTGCACTGTGAAACGTGTCTAACATAGTGTATTTATATTAATCAAATCATATTAAAGTACAGTAGTTGCGACTCAGTGGCCATTTTTCAGCTGTTTGAAGTGATTGACTTCACATGAATCAATATGACACAAAAGATTCTAATTGAGAAAAAGGAAATAGCTGACCTCTGCTAGTCAATAAGTGAAGCAGTCATGACTTGGCAACTAAAGGCTTTTGTTCTGTGCCTCGACGTTTAATACGAATCAACACAAACTGAGAAATCAAAGAATCTGCTGTGTCCAGTGTCAAACGCGCTTGTCCCAGCTGTCATCTGGTATACAACTATATCACTGAGAAGCAATCTGCAAACATTAGGACACAATCTTCAACAGTATCTTCAGAATAAAAACCACTCTATCACACATGACAAGCTATTCAGTGACAGGAAGTGTGTCTGCGTGAGGTCAAAGATCAACCCAATGCTGTGATCAGTCACAAAGATGCCTTTCTGTGTGGAGAGCGCATAGATAGCGCGCTCATTCTCTCTCTCCCCTGCTTGTGTTTACCATTCTCTTCCCGAACAAGCCCTCGGCTCCCACAGCTCAAATAATTGATATGGCTCTCATTCATTATTGCTCTGATCATAGTATTGAGGCACAGCTGTTTAACCTCTGCTAGAGCGCTACGATGTCAGCACCGAACTCACATGTTTGAGGAGAGGCGGCATATGAATGTTTTAAGGCGCGGAGGCGCTGAATGATTCACGATGGCTTCAGGAACTCGCCTGGAGAAGATATTTTGAAGAATGTTTCTTGAGCTTTCCTTGGTGAGGCAAAAAAAAGTCAGTGGAGTTCAGTCAAGTTTTCGAGATTTTATGAATAAATGCATTTTAAATATTCTTCGGAATTTCTTTGGGATTCTGCAGAAGTCAGGTTTACTAAACAAAATCATCAATTTAGGGTGAGCTGTTCCTTTGAAAATTAGACTTGGAGTACAACCAATCTGCAGTTGAAAGTACTGCAAGAACTCTTTGGGATTCTGTGGTGACGGATTCCGTGTGGTCCTGCTCATCTTACATCAGCAGTGGCCAAGCAAGGATGAAGATATGGCACGCACTTTGCTGCCGTTACTTGAAATTCACAACAAATACACCGCAACAAACATGCACGGAGTTGATGTTCTACCGTCACACATAGTGGCCCAGTGGGGACGCTGGGAAGGAGTTCAGAGGAAGTGAGGGCTTTGAGTGACGGTTTGAGGTCTGTGGCTGGTTTCCACTGTGCTTTCTGTGAACAATTACAACTCATCTGTATTGCACACTTGACCTCTCGCACTCAGTCACCGAATTTCTCACCGTCGGAAAATAAGATTGATGTGGTAGGATGCGACCTTTTCATACCTTCCAGATTTACACCGTATTCAAAGAATACCTAACCAGACAAAATGTGTCTCCAAGAAATAATAATGTATTGGTGGTACAGTGTTAATGTACCACCAAACATTAAACAAATAAGGCATTATGTCTAAAATTATAAACTGAGTACTAAATAGTCAAACAATTGAATTTAATCATTTTTTCGCTTTTGCATATGCAATGCTTATACTAGAAATTGGCCAACCTTGGTTGACTAAACTAAATGTTAGTTTATCTAGATTAGTTTATCTAGAATTCATATTTATATTTATGATTACATTTAATTTAGTTCAAATATTTAAATTTAATAAAAATATTCTAATACTTTAATAGTATTGATGTGGTTGATATTTTATAGTGTTAGATTTTTAATGGTGCTGTGCTGTGTAAATGGTTTGCATGGACAAGCCATCTCACAAAAGTCTTTAAATTCTTTCTTTCTAAAGCACCAATGCTACAGACACACGCTTATAGATGGCTGTCTTTGTCAGTTGCATTGGATCTCATGCTGCTTCTGAGTGTCCCATCACTAGCACTGCATTTTTAAGAAACCATGTCAAGTTGAAAACAGCCCAAGTTTTAGAAATGCATCTTGAGACCACTGTGCTCTGTTCCAGTCTGTTGCGCCCCATCCAGCTGTTTTCCAACACAACACTGCGTCTTTACGTAAATGCAGCTCATCAACCTGGAGCGTTCTGACTAGTCATTCAGGCAACACACTGACTAGCCTGTTTGAATTAGTAAATATGTAGTTTTGCACTAAACACACTCCTGCAGGCTGCATTTGAACAATACAAAGCATCATCACTTTCTCATATGTTCCGGGTCGGTTCGTTTTGTGTATGCGTGTGCTTGCAGAAAGGAAGGTCGACAGGCTGACGGGTCTCATTAGGAGGTGTTCTTCCTCCCTAAGCTCTGGGCCTCAACAGAACTGGTCTGACAGTGCAGAGATTCATTTCCGCTCTGAGCAGAGAGAACGACAGATACTGCAGTAGTGTTGTGTAGCTGTGTGTGGTGGCCTCATGAATTATTGTGTCTGTACTGCTAAAGGAATCTATCCATCTACAGTCTCTGCCACATGCTATCACAGCAGTACGCAGCCCTGGCGAATGGGCCAGACTCAACAGCTTGTGTGTGCATGTCTGTATTTGCATGACTTTGCCGTTCTTGTGAATGATTTGCTGTGCATCAAGTACAGATGAAAGTTATGTGTTGGGGAATGAAAATGTTATTTACGATGAAACATAAAACACAATTTTGTTGCATTGAGAAATGAACAGTTTGTATGTTTAAAACATGTAAACTCACATGAGATTAATAATAAAAGCTAATAATAGCTCAATTTTAACGGATTGTAATGGATCATCTTATGGGGACAGACATTTTGAGCCATCACATGACCCACAGTGTAACCCCTGTAAAAATTTAAACATTTATTTTAAAACATTTATCTTGATTAACAAAAATTAATAAAATGGTAAAAGTGCACTTTTAAAATGGCAAAAACAATGTGCAAATCCTACATCCACACCACTAGGTGTCAGTAAAATTCCCACACAACTGCTTCATGAGCTAGCGCGACAAAACAAATTACTGTGGGCAACTCAAAATCATCTTTAGTAATTGAATCAGTAAATGGTAAAATGCTGGCACACCAAAAAAAACTAAACAAAAAAAAATACATCTCACTCTTCAATAGAAACTGAATATACTAAAAGAGCTCTTTCAATTCCCAAAAATCTAATTCTGAACCAATTTTTAAAATGCGAACTAAAAACGACTGCTAATTCTACATCCACACCACTGGGTGTCAGTGTACGTCTAAGACCATCCAGTGCAACAAACCAAAAATGACTGCACCTGAAACTTGACCCTGCATTATTAGGGACAATAAATGATACACTGTCCGAAGCTCAGTGTCGGCCCACCAAAAAAGACCTCATCTAATGATTTCTTGTCCCACACTACCACAGATCACACCGTTCAATAAAAACCGAATCTACTAATAGAGCTCCTTCGATTCACAAAATCAAATCTTGTCCGAATCAATCAATAGCTTTGATTGTTGGGCAAATCAATATTATCTTCCATCCTTCCTTAGCATAAGACTCAGCACGCAACACTCACTGTTCGACACAAGCGTGTTCTGCTGAGTACACACAACAACAGCCACAGCTCTCATCCTGCCAGGGCTTCCGGTGTCAGTACTTTGTCAATTGGCAGAACCCCGCTCCTCTCTTCCCATACGAGACGTCTCTCCCCGCCTCGCTTCCTGCAGGATTGAGGATGCTGCCGGTGGGTAGGCCTGCCGCCGGCCCCCTCGCTTGAGGGCCATAAGTAACTGTAAACGGTGCTGAGCAGGTGGGTGGGGGAACGAGAATGGAGCTGCATTATTTATGGGTTTCTTGCTTGTTTTGAATTTCATCCCAATAGCACTGTTTCAGCACTTTTCCAGCGCCTGCCACACAAGAGTGAGTGAACGAGTGCCTGAGCATTTGCTGGCGCGAATACAAATATCTGACCTTCTTTTAGCTGATTTACAGGCCGTTTTCTGCTGAGGGAGTGCTAATATTACCCATTACATGAGACAGAAAAGAAAAGAAAAAAGTGCAGTGAGCAGACATGACGAGAAACTGAAGTGATTTACATAAAGGTCGTTGTTGTGTTTATGGGTTCAAATTGATTTTAAATAGCAGAAACTTAAATCACTCAAACCGAAGCATTTGTTTCTGCTTGAACTTGTAGACGGCTGTTCAAACTCTACAGGTCACATTTACTTTCAGTCTGTGGAATTTTAAGGGCAAATAAGGTCAATCCAATTGGAATCGGTGCGATATGGAGTTATGAATGAGAGCAGCTTTGCTCATAATCATATTGGTCACTGGTATTCTTCGCAACATCCAACTTCCAGAAAGCTGCTTGGTTTAAAAGCAATTTCTATGTGAGCTTCATATATCACTACATTATTGACAATAGCCAAAGAACCTTTTTTTTTGCACGTTAAATATTATTCATGGCTCCTTACTCTGCAGAAGGCACTGCGATATATGTAATCTAAAGAGATTAGACATCAAATGCAGTACCCTGGTCTCATCTGTGGAATTGGTGTCAAGCTCAGTGTTATAACAGAGGAACACAGAATACCTCAAACACACACAAAAAATCTGCCAGAAGTCCACATCTGCCTTTAATCAGCATCAACAGTATAAAGGGCTCAGAGGAGGTGCTGCTGGACGAAACTTAACGCTACACACACACACACAGAAAGTGAAGCTCTAACAGACTGACATTAAAGCAGGTGACTCACATTAAAAGCTGGATGAACAACTCAAAACTGAAACTCAGAACCAATCGCCTATAAAACCAAAGATGTGCGCATGGAAAATGAAATAAGCTCGGGGCCACTGAACAGCAGAAAACGAACATGACAAATGGGCTTAGCAGGGATCCGATGAAACTTTAAAGAGATCCCATTCACTCCATACACCACGGAAAACAACCAGCGCCAGGAGAGAATTGCTCTCATATTCCCTCAGAAATTCGCCACAACACGTGGCGGTCTCTATCAGGATAGCAATGTGTGCTAAACTGCGATTTCAAAGCAGCTACCCGCCGAGTTTGCTCCAGAAGCTGCAGTTTCTCTAGAGCGTGTTGGGGATCTGCAGGTGGTCAGGTGTGTCTGCACAGCTGCATAAGCATGTAATCAATCGCAGCGTTGCCTCCAGGCGCAGGTGGCCAAGGCTTTGCCAACAACAAGCTCTTTGCGCTCGTACCAGTAGGTACAACGGGAAAATATGGAAGAGCATCCGGACATGCTGTCTTTCAGGCTCAAACATGTAGATTCACATGCGTCTGCATGCTATCACCACACACGGCTCATCTGTTCGGCAGCCATAACCGCCGCCACGGGAGAGGAGCTGGAAAATATCAGCAGCTGACTGGCGGAAGTCAATAAGGTTTCTCATTTTCACAGAGTGAACGTCTGCTGATGAATAGCTGATATTTAATCGCAGTGATGAGACACTTAAGAGTTCTGCCTTATTACATTCTGTCCGCACTGGAATAAGAGGCTTCAGCCCCCCTATCGTTTAGCGTGTGCTTCATCAGCTGCTGAGTCCAGCTCACTTCAGCAGGGCTTCCTGTCCCAGCAGTAGATGGTTAAGCCATTCTCGCGCTCTCAAAACCATTCATCCATCTGATTCAAACCGTCTGAAGCCTAACAGGACTAATTAAGGCACTGTTGTTGTGTTGGAAAGATAGCTGGGCTTTTAGAAGGACCCCTGTGGAGAGCTCTCTCTTGGATCAGGTGCAGATCCCAACACGGATCTGTTGGGTCTGGCAGCACTGCTGTCGACATTTGGTTGTAAAATAAAGCTAGTGCTTGTCCAAAAGAACTTTACTGAAGGAAAAATTTCGAAGAGTAAAGCGAGAGCTAAAAAATACTTAAAAAATACACTTCTGTCCTTAATGCATTGCCCCCTAATGACTTTCTTCAATAAACCACAATAGGACCCTTCAGCAGTCATTGTATGGAATAAAGGTGCAATAGAAGTGAATGGTGGCTGAGACCGTCAGTCCCAACTGTTCTACTTAACATTTCCTTTTGTGTTCCACAAAGGGCAGTTTAGATCAACATGAGGATGAGTAAAAGATGACACAATGTTTATTTTTGATTGAACTAATCCTCCAAGTAGGTTACTCATGTGGTCCAACAGACATATGACTCAATTTATATTATAGTGTTATTGTTAGTGTTCGCATGCATACTCAGTAACACTAATGAAAAGTATCTATTTTGTGAGGCTACTTGCAATTGCATATTTACAGTAACTGAGTATATATAAAAAATAAAAGTTAAAAAACAAAAAAAAGAGAATACATAAAAATATCTAAGACATAGAAGGATCGCGTGATACGTAACATTACGCATCAGACTACAACAGTAGAAATCCCAGTTTAAAAATCCCCTTCAAAACATTAGTTCTCACCCGAGACGGATACAAGCACTACACCACATCGACTCTATAGCTATATTTTAGATATACGTTTATGCATTTATAAAGCCAAGATTTCGAGGTCAATAATGCCATTAAGCAAATCATGATTGATTTGCTAAACTGTCCTAAGGATTTACCTTATAAATATCTTAATGTATCAGACATTGAAGCGAGTTTTATCAGTCAGGCAGGTTAATAAAACTTGCTAAAGATCTAGTTTGAATGCAAACCCTGTCTTTTCAAATCAGCGAGGTGTGTAAAACTGTCAAATAAAGGTTATTAAAATATGAAAAATACAAAATCTAGTTGTTTATATAAATATGCGCAAATATAGATCATATATCGCCTATAGGCAAATACTAACATTCTATACATGCTTCCTGCTGAGATTCTCCAGGAGAGTCGCTGGAGGTGCTTCATGCGCCCGCGGCTGCACAAATACAGTCGTCAAGACTAAGTAACCATGACACAAGAATACTACGACTAGAAAAACACCGTAAATGAGGAGTTACGACTTTGTAGGTCAAAAATACATAGATTACTAGTTTAAGGTGTTAAGTGATACGCGGATTAATTTGGTGAATTAATTCGTGAAATGAAGAGAATCTGCTGCGTAATTTACTTTAGAGTTTATCTGCGTGTTTGTGAGCAAAACACTCGGAATCCTATAAAGAATGAACTACATGACGCAGATAATTAGATAAACAAACAGAAAATAGTGTTGTGAAACGTGCAGTGGAGCCCAGAATGAAGCGCGGCGTCTGTCGGAGCTCACGCCGAGCGCGCGTCACCTCCAGCGGGCAGGAGACTGCTAGCGCACGCGGTAAGCTTTTACTCATCACACTAAAACCTTTTGAAATCTTCCGAGAGGCTCATCATCTTAGTGTCGTCGTTTTGATTTCCTTCTCTTATTTTCTGGGCTCTGCATTTTTATTTTTAGCTTTTCTCTCTCTCTCCCTCTCTCTCTCTTTTTTGAGATTATACATATGTATATATATTAGGATAATAAGTATTGAATATGGAATATTTGCTTTTTTTGTCTGTCGGTTGTAAGGTACCAAAAACAAATCTCAGCCGAATTCAAAACAAATACCCAAAATGACAAGAAAACTGAAATATCAGTGGTCGCAGTTCCTTTTGCAATAACACACGTCCTATTGAAACCCCAAACTCATTCAGATGAAAACACATGGCAAAACAACAAAAACTTACCCTCCTCTCCATAAACTAATGCCGCACACAAGACAAGTAAAGATCCACAGAGCTTTGTGAATAAATCCATCTTTTCTGGGTGATGTTCACCCTGTGCGTGTAGAGGAAACACTGAACTTCTTGTGATGTTCTTTGAAAATGTTCTTGTCCACTGATGATGTATCCACTTATGTCTTGAGTCAGATAACAATTTCTTCCGCCTGCTTTGTCGATATGCTTCAAAATGCTGTATGCGTAAATTCAACCCAGACTTGGCTGTTAAACATCTCCAGTTATATCCTAAACAAAAGCACAAAAAACCTTTTAAAACTTTCTTTTAAAAGCCAGAGTTCAAACCGAAAACATATTTAGTCTTGATTTCCTCGAGCTACATCAGCGTGTGAGTGAGTGAGGTGAGCAGTGCTTTCTCTCGCCTTCAAATCCAACTGACATGAAGCGTTTTCCCGGTCTTGTCCCCACAGAACCCAGCACCAAACGCTCTATCTCGAGTGGGAAACACTGTCCACGGCGGAAAACTGTCAGAAAAGGGCAGCTCGAACAAGGTCTTCAGTGCAGAGGGTCCGTAACTGAGGTCTTGTGATAGAGATACTCCGTGCGCTGTCTCTTTGGCACTGCGCGTCTCTGCGTTTGAGCGCTGAGTCTTGCGCGGCAGCAGCATGTGGATGTAATAGCATTAAGGACGGGCGCAGCTATCGCATTACAGTCAGCACCTCGGCCCGCCTCTCCAGTCTCTGATTAAAGACCAGCCACTAGTCCCGCAGTTACGCTATAAAAAGGCGAGCGAGTGAAACACAAGCGCCCACAGCCACGGGCTCGTCAAACGCTCGTGGCTGTGCGAAACCACTGGCTGGTTTGGACAGTTTCTTTAAGGAGGTAGACGTTGTAAACTGCTAACAATGGGCCAGTGACAAATAATGATGTCCAAGATATGTTAAATGTTTAGTTTACAAAATAGCCTGTGTCATAGCTTCTTCTATGTATTCGTATTTCGGTTTTGTGTATTTTTGAATTAAGAAAAAAATTGTTTTATATTATTTAAAAAAAAAAAAGCCAGAAGAAAAATGTCAAGAGGTGCAACCATCATGTAAAAAATAATAGGCTACTTAAGTAAATTACTCCTGACTACATTTGAGAGCATTTAAGTTAAAAATTATTACATTTGCTTTAGACAAGAATACATTTTTTTATGTACATTAAGATTTTTAAAGTGGTTACTCCATTTGACATTGACAAAATACTCTTTTTCATAAAAGAAAGTCATAGTAAGTAATGTTGTCATATGGTCGACATAAAAATATATTTGGACAAAAAAAAGTGTCAAGTCATCAACCATGATTTAGGTATCCCATAAGGTAAAAACAGATAGAAACTGTAATTATGATAATTATATATAACCTGTTCTATAGCTTGATGCATGATTGATGTTAGAAACGTAACCATTTTGATGCCCTCCAGCTGACTTTAGACAGAAAAGTGAAAATGCTGAGTTGAGCCATGCATTAGGTAAGGAAATGTGCATAGTAATGAGTGGCTAAGGTTGAATTAATGCAAATGTTTTTGACAGCAAGCCAAAGAAAGATCAACAAGGGTATAGGGGTCAAACTTTGAGCAAAAATACAAGAAACTGAACAATCCAATGGTAAACGTTCCATGACGACAGATGTTTGACAGAAACTAAAAACATCTGTTTTTCTTTCCTTGTGACTGATGCACTGTTAAAAATACACACACATACATACTCAGTTAAAATAAGAACAACAATCAGAAGTTTGTGGTAGGATGTGTGGGACACTGAGAAAGGGAGAAGTGAAAGCAGAACTTGTCCCTCTGGCTCTACCCATCCAGACTCCTTTAATTTAGGCCCCCTGCACTAACAAAACATATGAAGACAGAAATAAGACACTAAGGTACAGAAAGAGTTCAAGACATCAAAGCTTCGACATCCATGCGAGGAACCCAAACTCTCTGAAACAGATCTCCTCAGATCCACCCAATACAGGGCCTGTGAGGGCCCCAATCCGCCACTAACTACAGTGGCTTTAATGACACAGCATTACCCTGCAGATCCCAAAATAAACTTCTCTTACTTGAACCACCCTGCAGCCGCTCTGCACACGCTAGATACTGTGACAGAAGGCAGCCAGGGAAGCATGGGGAAGTTTCTCTTAGCGTCTGATGCCTTGTCAGTTTCAGGTCATGTCTTATTGAAGTCAGATGATTAGTCATGTGTTCTGCCATGCCTGAGCTGTTAATTCTGAGAATCCTATTCTGAAAACAGGAAGTGCAGAAAACATGTGTTTATGTAACACTGGACTTCTTTTCATCATCACCAACCACTCAGTGAGAAGTTCCATAGATCACTTGACAAGACCTCAATGACGGGCCCCCGTGTTCTTATCTCTCAGAGAGTACTGACTCCATCTCTCAGCTCTTGAGACCACTGCGCTATTTGAACTGGGGGCTTGGGCCTGTCAACAGTAATACTTGATAAAGGTTGCTCTTTTACACTGTCTTCAGACCAGTCCTGTGGTGTCACCTATCACGGATGAGGTCAGAGTTTGGGTATAGTGAGGGCTGGTCTTGGATCAGGGTGAAATAACAGCTTCCTTTTGAAGTGTTGACAGGCCTGGCCTGTGCTGTCCACACACACCTCGACCCACAGCAGACCTGTGATCATCCATCTTACTAGCTAATGCCAGGCAGAGCATGAGGAGATCTCAGTAGAACAGTAGAGCCTCTGTGCATGGTGGTGGGGCTATCCACACTCTTAGCCTCATGGGGGAAGTGTTGAGTGTGTGTGTGCGTGAGCTCTGAGGTTCCTGTCGGCCATACAGGGAGGAAAGTCCCTGCCGCGATCCCAGCAGTGGCTCTACTTTATCTTCTTACACCAGTTGAGCTTAAGTCCTGCTCGAGCCAAAAAGCAGTCAATGCTGACACATCTGCTTGTTTACAGCTACCACTGTTTATATCTAGAAGGAAGAACATACAAGATGAAAGTTCCTAAAGACAAATATATGTAATTTACACAAACAGAAATAAATAAAAATAATAATGGTTACACTTTATTTTGACATTCTATTAACTATAAGTAACTTTGTAACTAAATGTGAACTACATGTCAACTAATTCTAGTAGTGGTAGGTTCTAGTAGGTTTAGGGTTAGTAGAATAAGTTTACATATAATTCTGATATGTTGTATGTTGTATGTTGTGGACTCTTTAAAATAAAGTGTAAGAAGATGTTAAACAAACACTATACTAATACTTTAATGACTGCTAGTTGACATGTAGTTGCAAAGTTACTATTACTTACTGTTAATAGAATGTCTAAAGTGGAATATCAAAATAAAGTCTTACCGTAGTAATAATAATAATAATAATAAAAAACTGTCAGTTGGTGTAACCATCAAGCAAAAAGTCTGAAAATATGTTTTTTTAAATCAAGTTTGCACATCTTAATTTATGAAATAATCACTGGAATCACTTTTCTTAAAGTTACTATAAATCTCAAAACTGTCAAGTGGTGCAACCACAAAATAAAGCATATTAAAATAAGAACTGTACAAATACAAGAACAGAACAAGTGAGGACACCAAGTAAAAAGCATAAAAAATGTATTCTTGCACCTTGAATAATGCATGTTTTCATTATGATTAAAATCATAAGAATATGAATAATTCATGAATAAACAAGTTTTATTAAGGTTAATCCACAAGACTTGAACAGAGCATGTCTATTCATAAAATAATTTACCAAAATGGCTTTTTTAAATAAATTAAGATACCTGAATTAAGAAAGTTAAAGAAGTCCTCAAAAATCACAAAACTGTCAAGTGGTGCAACTATCAAGAAAAGCTTTACCTTGACTTCTACAATATATATGAAAGTGTGCTTTAAAAAGGTCTAACTCACACAACACAAATAATCATTCTACAGCACGGGACCAAGAAGCTGATTTACAATTATTAAGTTTTATGTAAAAATAGAATTTAGCTTTATTATACGCACTCACTTGCTAAGGTATGCACCAAAAAGTAATTAAAAAATAAAGATGACAATCCTGAAATCAATCTAAAAATATAAAAAATGTCAGAAAATACATTTTGGTGCCAGAGTTATGCTCTATACTTCAGTCTGGTACAAGTCAGCATTTCTGCAGATTCATTCTGAACCTCTTGTAAGTTTGACGAAGCTCTTTGATAAGCCAGCCAAAACACTCCTGCAGTAGTCAGATGTCTGAATGAGTTTCTCACTGTCAGTGGACTGTGGACTGCTCTAGACGTATTGCACAGATTAACACCCAGATCCAATTACCCTTGCTAAGCAAGCCTTGAGGCTAAATAGTGTACCACAGCTGGAACGGACACCAGCGCTCTACCCACATCAAATCTGGAGGAGCAACAACCAAAGTGGGGCAATCAGCTGATACATACTCCCAAAGTAAAACCAGAGTGGAACCAGAGTTAAATCTGTTTACTGGATATGAACATCAACACAGAGAAGCTTCCAGTATTTGCATGGAAGATGAAAAGTAAATATGGTGTCCCTCACAAGGTTCACTCATTTCAATGGATGCATTTTACTGTGACCATGTGAAATGATGCCATAAAATAAAATAGATGTAAACTTCATCCAGCTGCAACATTGAGAAGCAGCTCACTGCTGGAAAACTTCTCTATGACTTGGTTATTCAAATTTAATTACAGAAACTGTATTTTCTATTTCAGTTTCATTACTAACGTTCTCTCATGCCAAGTACATAATAAAGACTTTTATATTCATGTTGTTTAAAAGTAAACAAGCTACATTAATTCAAAACCTTGCATTACTCATTCTTTCTAAGTGAGTAATACAGCCGTATACATACAAAAACATGCACACTGATATTCTCGCTCCCTGCTTTCCTCAATAAACTCACCTTTCCACAGAAGAACAGTCAATTATTATATCAGCAGTACAT
Source organism: Enteromius viviparus (assembly GCA_032353835.1). Taxonomy (NCBI): domain Eukaryota; kingdom Metazoa; phylum Chordata; class Actinopteri; order Cypriniformes; family Cyprinidae; genus Enteromius; species Enteromius viviparus. Next base: position 12,897,928 of record JAUCNO010001888.1, read on the forward strand.
ATACAGGGGCGATTCTCTAATGTGGCTGGGCTTTGCGTATTTACTGTGGACAAACACACAGCCCATCAGCATGTCCCTATGTTCAGACAACTCTTTGAGTTATATCTGCTTCCCCGTTTCACCCAGTGCCCACACACAAACATCGACATCCAGTAATCACACATCTATCCTCTCTGATCTGCCTGTTTGTGTACAGAAGTTGCACTGGGTGCAGTAAACCTAAATCTGAACGCTGTAGATCTTAGGTCCGGGTGTCTGCAGGAGCGGACTTTTATTCCCCTATTTACTGCTGTGTGTCAGCTGTGGCTGCCTCCGGCGTGATTATCACTGCAGGTTGAAGCGGTATCCTGGGGTTCATACAGAAGAATAGTGGTGGAGGAAACTGTAGTTCTCATTATCCTCAAAGCCATCCAACTCCCACAAGGCCTTTTCGTCTCCATGTGCACACATTCATATCAACCAGCCTGAAGAAATACCTACTTACAAGCAGGAGCGGTGTGTGGTGGTCCTTGCAAAAAGTGTAACCTGTAAATGAGGCAGAATTTAATTGCCGTAATGTTTATATAACATCTAAGAAATCCCAGAAAATAATGTTATTAGCGTAGATCAGGAAATCAGACTCACAACCGTCCAGCTTTGGTGTCTTCAGAAGTATCTGGTGCAGTTCACCTTTGAACCATGAGGGGGCAGGTGTCTGCAAAGGGAGACAGATGCAAGCATGGCAGGATCAGGGAACAAACAGGAGAATTAAAGTCTATCGATAAAACACTCACATCAAATTAAATGATAACGTGAACGTTTATGCTGAATCAAAAGCATGCATCCGGTGGTAATGCTTCATTTCAGAGCCGTTTCAACCAACAGCCTGCTAAATTTCAGTCAAATCACTGTGGACCGGAGGAACAAGAGACATCCTTATTAAATAACAATATAATATCTAAACCTGATGACAAATGATATTCAGTCGTCTCTAATTATCTTCACAATAGCTCATTCCTCAGTGCAATGATGCCCTCCTTAGGGATACGGTATTAACTGTGGCCTATCTGTAAACACAATTTCCTCTTTTTGATTTGGGATTTAATTTTATAATACCTGAATACACCCATCTCTCACGTATATGTGACAAAACTGCAGGCAATTATTTCGAAGGGACTGAATGAGCTGTCGAATAACCAGGAGTAACAGGTAAAGTGCCTCTCTGGGTGATTGTTGTGTACTTATTAATCTTGGCTTTAATTACACAACTGCAGTGATCTCAGAGCAATGGAACCCATATTCACACAAACGCTGTAATTGAAACGCCTGTGGTAAGTGCAGCCGCTGATGGGTTTCTCCCCTCACCTGGTCACTGATAAGCCTGGGGGTCAGAGGTCAGGGTTTCTAACACTGATAAGGGCGTCTATGGAATCCCATGAAGCTGATTGGGATCTAAGCAAGCATGGAGGCCAGGGAATGTGAAGGAACACTGATCAAATACTGAGGTCTCCTCCCTCTCACTCTGCTCTGTCCTTAGTGAGGTCTCCAATAGCACGGCTTATCTACAACTCAGCATGAAAGAGACGTTTGGCCCTCAAATATTTTTTTCCTATTGAGTTTCTCTCTAATTACATGCTTGGAAACAACATTCCCATCTGTGTTGAGGTCTTTCAGTTGTTTACAGTAAACACACCGGTCCAGCAGGATGGACAAATACGTGATTGTCCTCAGTGATGAACGTCTTCAGGCTTTTCCCCCCGTTCATCTCCTCTGTGTCTTATCAGAAGCAGACCTCAATGCACACAATCTGGAGACGTGACACAGAGACAACAAATTGTTTGATTGGTAAACTTTAAGGTTCCTGTGCACGAGGAAGTGGAACTTATCAGACACTTAAGACTTCATTGGCTTGAGGAATATGGAGTGAAGCTATTTGGGCAGAAAAGCCTTGACAGCAAAGTCTTATTTCATAACATACATCAGAGCAGGAGCCAAAGAGTGCTTTGATATCAGCACTTTTGTAATATAGTCTTTGAGTTATGACTATAAATGAGGGGAGTTGATGATTGTGCGTTACTGTTTGAGATTAATATTTGCAGCCGTACCCCAGACACAGCAAGCTTGCAAATCTGTACTTTCCCAGTAAGAAGCCTTGCGATCGTAAACATTTGATTTATCAAAAGTAAACACGTAAGACAATGCTGTATAAACTGAGACAGTAATCATGCGATCGTGTAATAAATGGTATGTCGTGTGAATGCCGGAGTGATGCAGTGAGGACATTTCTGCTGCGTGTTCATTGCATGCAATCGAAGCGACTCACCATTTAGGTAATTAATTTGAGTAATGAACACAAAAATTCAAACATCTGCATTTTTTTCTTCTTGGGTAATTTTTCTCTGGTCTTACGAGATGCAGTAAAATGAAATGTAATTGAAACACGTGGAGTTTTAACCTGATCTCCGCTGCATACTTTACATCACTGCATATCTGACAGATTGCAAAACAGTTTGTCAGTTGTTGCACGTCAACAGTCGCGTCAAAATTAAATTGAATATAAATTTAAAAAGTATTTTAATTAAAAATAAAAAAAGTATTATATTTCCAATATGACTGTTTTGGTCTTGCCAAATGTTGCTGTAACTCTTAATTTTGGTAATAAAAAACACAGCAGATGCTCTGAAATCAACTGCGAGTGAAGAGGAAATCTGGTTGTGAAAGTTGGCAAATATTTATAAATGCAAATTATGTCGAATTTTGTGTAAGTAAATAAATATATAACAAATTAATAAAAAAGCTAAATAAATTATTAATAATAATCGCAATTAATCATATCAAAAGTAGCAGCATGTTTAATTCTCACTAAATAAATGATTTAATCACAGATGAAATTTAAGTAAAGCAATATTTAGTGTTCTACAGGCATTACATTCTATGGAATAGGGATCTTAAACTCTCTGTTGAGGGTTAGAAAGACTGTCTAAGACAATAAGACAACAGAAGATGCATGATAAAAGAGCACTTTAAAGTAATGAATCACTAAACAGTATTGTTTAAACTAAGCAGGGTGCAATGGCTCTCTGAGCACATACAGAAACAATAAAGACAGGAAAGGGAGTTAGTGTAGTTAGAGTTAGTGAAGTAAATTTAAGGGTGCAAACATACAGATTTGGACTTCAGGGAGTGATTTATGGTGAGACATTAGTGTGGGCTTAAGACTGAAAAACTGATGATGATGGTGTGTGAGAGGGAGAGATTGCGTGTGGCCCTTAGATTCAATTTGGCATTGGAGTGTCAGAGACACGGTTCACTGAGCATCTGATATGAGTGACTGATTAACTCCAGCTAATTGATTGAGAAGCGTCACAGCGGCGAACTTAGATGGAGACAAGGGGGTCAACATCTGCTGCTTTCCCAGAACCCCCCTGCTTTACCTTATCCCATTACCCCTCAAAATCCTCTGCCCTAATAATCACAAACACACACAACATTGGGAATCCAGCATTCACAGGAAGTGATGTGGAATAACTGATGGAATGATGAAAATCGAACACTAGCATTAATCTTTAATTTGACATGATTAATTGTTGTTTCTTCTTCTGGGTTTGATCCATTCAAACAGACTGTGATTAATGTGACCCAGTGAGGAAATCACAGCCTCACAGAAATGAAGAGCTATTGATTATTGACTTCAGCTAAACTAACAAAATTTAACAAAATGACCTTCATTCAGTATCAGACTCACGGAGAGTGTGCTGGATTACTCTGTGGAGATTATTAGACTCATACAGGCTGATAGTGAAGAGCTCAGAGGTTGTGTTTGAAGCTCAAATAGTGACGAAAGACATACAGTGAACACTATAAGCTATATATAGCAGATAGAGAATAAATATGTAATTAATCAGGGTCAAATGTGTTTTTTATTATTATAAAAAGAAGACAGATAGATCAAATAGAATTAGAATAGAAAGTGCTAGAGTTAGAGGGTCAAATAAAGATGCAAGAGATGTGTTTTAGCTGTTTCTTAAAGGTGGCTAAGGATTCAGCTGCTTGGAGGTCATTCCATCAGGTGGGAACAGTTAATAAAAAAGTCAGTGAAAGTGATTTCGTGCCTTTCTGCAATGGCACAATAACGCATTGTTCATTTGCAAAACGCAAGAATCTAGAAGGCAAATAGGTCTGAAGGTCTATTCACTGATAATGTCACTATTGCTCACAGACCCATGTAATCACTCACTAACCCATGAACACAAACTCAACTCACACCATCATTACCCACAACCAAGCAGCATTGCCTGTTATTCTTCAAACGGACCGGTGAGGATTTGAGTATTAGGGAAGAATATAGCCTCCGCATTTCACATACACACAGACACAGTTTCACAATCAAGCTTGCACAACGACACACACAAATACACACACACACACGCGCGCGCGCGCGCGCACACACACACACACACACACACACACACACACACACACACACACGTCTGGTTTGCCATCTTCGT
>JAUCNO010001888.1:12902514-12921984 GCA_032353835.1 Enteromius viviparus
GAGTGCTCAGGACCTCAGACTGGGCCAAAGGTTTACCTTCCAACAAGACAATGACCCTAAGCACACAGCTAAAATAACAAAGGAGTTGCTTCACAACATCTCGGTGTCTGTTCTTGAATGGCCCAGCCAGAGCTCTGACTTCAACCCAAATGAGCATCTCTGGAGAGACCTAAAAATGGCTGTCCACCAACGTTTAACATCCAACCTGACAGAAATGTAGAGGATCTGCAAGGAGGAATGACAAAGGATCCCCAAATCCATGTGAAAAAAAAATGTATGCATCTTTTCCAAAAAGACTCATGGATTCACTGTATTTGATCATACTACTAAATACTGAGCAAAGGGTCTGAATACATAAGACCATGTGATATTTCAGTTTTTCTTTTTTTTTGTTTTAAAACTGCAAAAATGTCAACAATTCTGTGTTTTTCTGTAAATATGGGTTGCTGTGTGTACATTAATGAGGGGAAAAAAACTTAAATGATTTTAGCAAATGGCTGCAATAAAACAAAAAAATTAAACATTTAATGGGGTCTGAATACTTTCCGTACTCACTGTATATTTATATATATTCTGCACTATATTTTAAGACTCCTGAAGCCTGTTATTTGTGATTGAAGTTGTTTTCACTGACAATCTTTTGTTAAAAGTCCAATATGTTAAATAAATAAATGTTAAATAATTAAATAAATGTATACTGGTTTGGATCATAACTCAGTTAATCTAGTTAACAAAAAAAGTCTGAATGATTTGTTCACAAGACAGAGTCAATGAAGCAGTTACAACCGTTAACAGCTTGCTGGAAGAAAAGATAATCAGAGAAATGCAAATTATTCCTCACATAAAGCTATCACGTGACTTCAAAATACTTAGAACATAGCACACATGTCATATGGTCTTATTTATGATATACCTTCATTGTGTTTTGTGCTCTTTTTGAAGCTTTAAAGTTTCAACATTTAACATTATTCCAACAGAAAAATACAGCCAACTAGACTTTTACTTCTCCTTTTGTGTTCCACGGATAAAAAAAAAAAAAAGTCATTCAGGTCTGAAATGACATGAGGTTCAGCAAAAATATGTGGTGAATTAATCCTTTAATATGATCAAACCCACCAACCCTTCAATATGCAAACCATAAACAAATAGTAATCCCTGATTTTGCAGCCATATCTATATATGAAAACAGGCTCTGTTTCCTGCAATAAAAAGCAAAAGATAGGGAAATATTAAACACAAAGAAACAGAACTCCAGTACTGTTTGTCACAAAAGTGAAAGTAAAGCTCATTTTCCATAAGAAAAGGTGGCAGCAGAGAGGGAGGTACTTGACAGGTAGCTGACACACCGACTGAAAGAGGTCTGATTTATTTGAAGGAGGGAATGAGAGCTTGATGAGCTCAGGAAACCAACAGCAGACAGTAATTCCATTCTATCTTTGTCTTTTACCGCATCGTCCCAACAAGCTTCTCAAAATGGCACAATAGATTTAATGAAGCGCCTCAGCACACTCTAACTCTATTCTTTTATGGCATAAGCAACACCACAAGTTTTATAACAGTGCTATAAAAGGCAGACAAAAGACAAATGGCCATCTGTAAATTACTGCGGCCCTGCGGGCTGAGACTGGGCACTGTAAAGGGGAGGGGGGTTATGAACAGAGCATGAGAGGGAGGGGTGGCTTGTTTTATCATGCAAACCCCAAAAACAAGATGACAGCAGCCAAATCCAAGCATGTCCCCCTCCTCACCCCCCAAAACATGTACACACATGGCTTTCCAACTCCATCAGCTTTAATATGTCCTGATTGGATGGCATGCCAAAGCTTTTCGGTCAAACATCAGTCTATCTTGCCATCTCTCTCTCTCTCTAAGCTTCATTACTCTCATTAAGATAGACTTCAGCAGAAGTGCATCTCCAGGAATCGCTTCTAAAAAGAGTTATCAGAGTGTGGAATAACGGTGCAGATGCCCACATACAGTGTTTTGACAGTACCGCCCACTTGGAAGGTGATGCTTTTGGTTTTACAATTAACTGGAATTTAAAATGGACTGCCAGAGGAAATGTTATTGCTCAAAGGTTACTATGGAGGCTTTTTGGTCTTAGTTGTCTTTAATTGAAGTATCAACTTGATCTCATAAGTTCCTATGTAAATTTCTAAGAAGAATTTAAAAGTTTTTTGGGGGGTGTTAGTATCAATAAGTTAGTCTTAAGGATATCTATAAGCCAGTGTGCTCCAAAACAATTCAATTTTTTTTTAAACATAAGAATTTAAAACTTGCAGTTCCATCACCAATCAAATGCTCCCTAGAATCTGAAGTGCCCGCCCCCGACATCGGTAAGATTGGTCACATGCTCACAGTGTTAGTATTTTCTGTATGGTGAATCGCACGTCGATCACAAATATTGGTAATAGGGGCCAATTCAGGCAGTTTAAAAATTGGGGCAAATGAGGTCTCATACTGTGTCACGCGAACCGCTGTAGCGCTCACAGTCTGACCGGAGAGCAGTGGGTGATTTTCTATTTTATTTTTTTGGCATATATTAACAGCGTAGACAGCAGTATAAGGTACCTTATATTAAACTTTTCCTTTAATACACAGCTCTAACATAAACATGCGATTTCCTTCAGCTTTCAACCTTCACAGTCACAATAACCTGTGTTATATAACTTATGTGTGTTTTTAACATCTGAGTTCAAGCGCAGTAAGACATGAAAGATTTGTCTGCCATGTAACAAAAACTTTCTGTGCATAAGCTTGAAATGTATTTTCAGAATTTTGAACTGATTTGGCTTTAAAATGCATGTAGACATAATATTCAAAACCAAACAATGTTTTTTGGCAGTGGTATGAGCTGTAAAGGCAAACCCCTACAGAGAGGGCGAACTATGATGTCAGAATCTGGAAGTGTAATTCACTTCTGGTTTCTTTAAGATTTTCCCTTTAGGGTTTTACAATGGGGTTTTTCCAATTCCATTTAAAAGTAAAATAAAGCCTGCGGTATATCAATATTGCAACATTTTGTTAATTAAACGCATCTAAGCCTAAAACACAAATTATGTTACAAAGAAATTTCTTTGGAAATGTATGTTTTTAATAAGTAAATGTTTGGGGGTGTGATTGCAGTTTACAATGTAAAACAAAATGTTATAATATAGTAACTTTATGTTTGCCACAGACTTTATTTTACTTGGAAATTAAAAAAAACACAAAAACTCAGAAATTAAAAATCTCGAAGGTATGAGCAGCAAATTACCTTTCTGGGTTCTGATGTTACAGTTCCCAATATATTTTATTTAATGCAACATATACTTTCAGCCATTGACTTTTGTATTAAAAACCTAGTGCATAAAAAAGTCTATAAAGTGTTATAACTGAAACTAATGACAGTTATAGCCAAACAACACGAGTGGCTGAGATAATTACCTTAGAAAGATTTGACAAAGAAATATAGTATTGCAGCTCATATTGACATTTCTCACTTTTGCTTACATATCCTAGGCTCATTTGCTAAAATCCTGCAGTGAGACATTATTAAGCTCTCTTTTGAAATGCTAGAGTAGACACAGCAGGGGGAAAAAAATTAAAAGCAAGAAAAAATTACAATCAATTTGAATTCTCGTCTTGTTTTCTATTTTAACTCATTGCAGAAAAATAGTAGCGATTTTAAAGACATCTTGTGTGAGTTGGGTTTCCTATGAGTTTTCACATATGTTAAGGTAAGTCCTTGGAATTGTGTTTCCAGATTTAAGCAAGCTGGAGACTTTAGCGGCCCCCCCACTAATCTGGGCACCCAGGGTGCAGGGTCAAAAAAATAAACAGCACCTTTTCTTATCAGTGATCAGAACCACCTCCAAACAGACACTCACAGTGAGCAGATAAAGCAACACACACACACCTCCCACAGCATCAACACAGAGGGGGTTGTTAGACACACCTCTTTACTGTAAAACTAGCAGATCATTTCAAGATCAAGCCGCCCATGATGATGTCTTTAACATGGCTAATTGATCGAGCATCCCCTTTTGTCTCAAGATCCCCAGTAGTCGCAGAGAAACATGAACACTCTCTGACAAATGAACACACACACACACACCAATGGCGTAAACAAACAGACTACCCCTTCTCTTTGACAAGACAGTTTGCGTGTCTGTGCAAATGGTTGTTAATTGATGCACACCATCCTTTGTTTCATAATTTAAGAGCCTCCGTCATTATTCTGCCATTCTAAACACAGAGTGCATCCACCCCGCCATAAACAAGCAAAATGGGCACCTTGAATAGCCTCATTTTATCATGCTGACAAGCTGTGCGTGTATGCGCGTGCACTGGGTATTGATGTACATATTTACAAAGTGTTTATGTATAATTAATTCATGAACTTTAAACAAATGTACGTGGGAATCAGTGAGACTTTAAGTGTTGGGGATTAGAGATTTAATTCACAGCAGCCTGCACCTGATTCCAGAGTTCACTGGACAGACTGTTTACCTGTTGTTTCATGCCGCGTTGAGAAACACCAATGTGCAACAGATGTGCCGCTCATGTTTGGTATCTATCGGCGGGGTGTGTTTTATCTGCAATCATGCTGAAATTGTGTGTAAACGTGTGGCAGACTTCCAGAAAAGGGGTTTGGATAGTGAAGACCTGCAGATTTGACCCCGCCAGGTGAGCACCTGTGTAACTGACAGCAACTCCAACAAGTCAATTATAGTCCCGTGAGAGAAAATGTCACCGTGGCGGCTATTCTAGACCCGAGCGTAACTATGGCGCATCAATATGCACTTGACATTCAGCCGATCTGTCTGAGATTCGGCAGAGAAATGGCTTTCCCTCAAACCCATGCAAGCAATTGACCTGCCACTAAAGAAGTCTGTCTCAGTAAACAAACGCAAACAAATAATTTAGAAAGAGAAGACTCACTGCACAAGCTCTTTCTTCTCTGGAGAAGAGGAAGGAGAGAGAGCGGAAAAGAGGAGGACAGGAAACATGGTGAATAGATGCTGCCGACTCCGCCGCTAAGAGGATTTCAGTGGTTGGGAATGAGAGGAGATATTTGAGGAGAATTACCCTGGAATATTAAAGCGTTGACACACTCCCTCAGACCGGAGCTTCCAGGGAACCAACACACACCTTTAAGAAGCTTAGCGGCTGCCGAACTCCAACACACACATGCTCAAACGTCTCGCAAGACTGCGTTTTAGTGTCTACGGAGAGATATGAGGTCTTTTATAGCAGCCCTGATGTGTTATTTTATGTTGCACATACATCCTGGCCCACTGAGACAACACGGAGGGCGAAAGCCAAATCTCTCACTGTGTCAGAATGGGGCTGTTGTCCTTGTGCAGAGCCAAACGCACCCTTACGCCTCACTTATCTTGATCCAAGGCATGGAGGGGGAAATATTGCACCTTATTTGTGACAAAAGCCAAAGCTAGCAATAAAAGACGTTTTTCATGCACCACTCTTTGCCAAACATGTGTGCCTTGAGATGCGGCGGAGAGCTTTGAACAACATTAGCTGTGTTTTTTTATCAATGGCTGTATTCATGCTGACTACAGGGCTCGGTGTAACTGGCTACTAGTGGTGAGCGTGACGTAGTGTGTTTGGCCGCTCTGGAGGGTGGGCTGAGACAAGGAGTAAGATAAGAGAAGCATAAAAAGGCCAATTTTCAGCCGTGTTTGCCAGGCAGGTCAAGGATGCTGTTTGTTTGTGGGAGAGGTCACTCGTCTGTTGCAGTGTGGACACAGCAACACCAAACAGAGCCGCCTCTGTCTTCGAGTGTTTGGAAAAGATCTCTAATCTTTCTTGGTTTCGCAATTTGTCCAAGCACAAGTGGTCCCAACTGGATGACCACCTTGTAATAGAAAGCACATAAAAATCTATTTTCACCTCCCAGACTCCACCGCTCTACACAAGCCTTTAAAAAAAGAGTCTTTGAAAGCTACAATTCTAAAACACAGTTGCTAATAGGTGCCCAGATCAAACGAATGGTCACATTTGGCAAACTTTTGTTTCTCTTTGGTGTCAGCAACATAAACGATGATCAATCAATCTGTCATGGTCTTTGGGTTTTCCTGCAGTCATTCCAACAAAAAAATAGCTGTTTTAATCTCCCCCTCTGTCTGATAATTAGCATTAGCACTCTGTTTACTGAACTTAAAAACGGTCAGCTTTTGGAAAAAGCATCTATTATGCATTCATTAGCACTAAGCCTCAGCAGAGAAGCAGAACTTCCTGTATTTACACCTTGTCACTAACTATTTGTAACCAGCACATGAAGGCAAGTGCCATATTAAACTTCAGCCATTTCCAACCTTTAGGTTTCAATGCCTTATTGTTCCAGACGATAATTAAATATCTTTTGTATTACATATTCAGTGGGGTTGAAGATCATTTCAACATTAAATGTGCATTTAATAGTTATTTAGACTTCAAGTACAAATAACACAATGTTATATGCTGCACTGTTATTCATTAACGTAGATCAGCATGATCCATTTTACGGGTTTTGTAAAGTAGGTACAGTAAACAATAATTAATTTCCTTAAATCTCAATTTACCTGGGAATCTCTACTCAGGATTTCCTCTATAATCAAATTTTTCTATCTTTAATCTGTCTTACAGTCAGCCTTTTTGCTTCTTTGGCTCAGGTAGTGATGCTCTGATCTTTGATGTATGATATAAGTGTGTTTAATCAAACAAAATTGCTCATTTATAGTATAATCAAATCTTTAAGTACATTTTTCTTTGTAGGTCGTAATTGTCAGAAAACTAAAAAAACAGTGAAACAAGATAAATGTTATTTATATAACTTTAAAAAATGTATTCAGACTGTGAAAGTGTGTGTAAACATACGGTAATGATATAATTCAATATGTGTCTGGATTTGAGCATTGTAACACTTCATGGGATTAGTATTACAGTTTGACCTTTGTTTGTTTTGAACCACGCATTTATTTTGAAGGCTCCTTTTCTAGGTAGAGGTTATATTAAAAAAAGGTTAACGTAACAATGCACACTGCAGGCTTTGTCTATATAAGATGTCTTGGAGAAATGTCACGGGTGCTACTTAACTGTAAGATTAGCAAACAATCTGTGGTCCTTCTATTTCCTCAGCGGTAAATGTGAGGCTTATTAAAATGGCGATGAATCTGAGGCTGACTCTTAATACACTTTTTATAATTTGATTGGTGTTGCCATGGTGAACTCTGGACAACCTGGGAGCAATCTTCAAACCTAAATTTGCTTTCAGCAATTAAAACCAAACAAATTCAAACACACACATACACACCGACCAACTGAAACACTCTCACTTTGAACAACAAAAATACCATGGGCTAACTCTCCCCTTCTCTTTAATGAACATCAAGGAGGAAGAACAGTGCCAATATTTTTTAAAGGTCTTTCCAACAGTTCCATCTCCTGCTGAACATGATTAGCTGTAATTAGCTTATGCAGATTGGTGTGTGGCTGCATGCAGATGTTTGGATGAGTTTGGGGGCAGCTGAGACTGAGGTGCTATGTTATTAGATAATAGAATGACCCATCTGGGTTATATTCTTACTCTAATAAGATTTAACTTTCGGGCCTTAAATCAGGTGATTAACCCCACATGTGTCGTGGGCTGGTTCTGAAAACATCAGCAGAGCAACTAAAGTGCCAAAGGCTCCATTCTAAACTCTAGGAAATGTGCTAAGCGGTGGAGGACTGGTTGTTAAGGAATAACTGCTATGCCGAATAGGCCTCTGGAAGTTCATGACAAGGTACTTCTTGGTTGTTGCACACTGTAAATATCAAATAATTGTATTTTAAATAACAGTATTTTTGTGCTTTTATATTTATTTACATTATGAAGCGAAACTGCATCATGTATTGTTTTAATAGCTTATTTTTATTGGTCCACTGGCAAATCTAAATCATATAGCCTGTGAGATTTGTAATTAACACAAGAAAAACCCTATTCGTAAACAGGTTTGTCTTATACATTTTTGCTTCTCAAGTAAATTTATCTCGTTTTGACTAAAATATGTAACAGAAACACTAACTAAAAAGTATTTTTAGTGTGAGTTTTCACAGTTGGTATAGATGTGGTATAAAGGATGATTACCTTACCACACTTTCCCGGTGTCAACACAGTTTTAAGTCACCATTGTGACCTTTGACCTTTCCCAGCACATAGTTTGAACCAGTGTCTCTCTGTTATTGCTGGCAATTCAGTGGAGCGGGTCAGATAATGGGCCCAGTTGGACTTGAACTAGTCCAAACTGGTCACAGCCTAGTGCATTTTACTGCCTCTACAACTCATCACCTGTGGAGGGTTTACACATAAAGCTTTGAAACGAGCTATGGCAGACCATGTGGGTAACGACTATGAAAGCCAACAAGGGTCATTATGTGAGATGAGGAAAACAGCCCGCTTGTGTGGGAACTGACCACCACATATGGCTTGAGTTGATGTCCATTTGACTGAATGCTCTATTTGGGCACCCAGAAGGGTTCAGAAACTTCCCATGGAACATCAATGACTCTCTATCAATCAGTGTTAATATTGTCCACATATTTACTAACACAAAAAGGAATTCATGAGCTGAGACAGGAAGGATGCCTCAAGATTGCTTAAAAAATGTGCTGTGAACAAACCATTGTCAAAAGTCAATGTCCTAAAACATCTTTTAAAATATATAGTTTATAATCAAATACTATCAATACCAGCAACTTTATATTTAAAAACTTGTATTTAATATTTTTTTTATAGATATATCTTCATCTAAATATTTTTTATGCTTGAAACATCATATAATAAGTGCTTAGATTTCCAAAATTCAAATACTTGACTGAATTTGGTTTGTTTTTGGCAAATTAGTGAACTTCCACATAAATGTTATTTTAGTCAACAAAAAATATGCAGTTTTTTATTTCAATAGACAAAGGCTATATTTAAAGGTGCAGTATATTTAAAGAATATTCGCACAAAAAGACAAAAAAACAGCTAAGACTATAACAAAACTTAAAAATTATGACTTCTTTCAGTTTATTTTCCCATAAACTTAGACAAAATGCACCATCTCCCTCTGTGGGGTGGCATAGATAGTCTCCATTAAAAAAAGCCAACTTTCAGTCAAGTGTGTCTTTTCTAGTCTTTCCTTGGAAACTCAAATGGGGCAAAGTGATTTGAGTGTGTGAGGCTGTGACTGGGCTGAGAGATAAGAGAGACAGTGAGAGACAGCGAGAGAAAGAGACCGACTCGTCTGCTGACTACAGAGGAGTTGAAGTGTCACAGTGTGGCCGGGTTCTCTCAGGACAGGAAATGAGGACGGGAGGGTATCTGAGACATTAGCACGCACAGCGCTGATTCACGGCAAATTTCACCGCTGTCTTCCTCTAGTGCTGATAGCACTGCAGAATAAAAGTACTTGCCTGACAGTCTGCGGGGGCCCAGGATGGCTGGGTATGCAGGGAAGAGAGATCTGTGCCAGAGAACACAACCTATGGAAGGGATTTGGGAGAGAGGGTAAGTAAGCCTCAGACATTTTTCTTTGGCATAAAAGCAGAAACAGTGTGTGATTCAAATGCAAAGAGCTAAATCAAACCTTCATTTATCATTGGTTAAAAATTCAACATGGCAACTTTATCTTCAACATGGATGAACCAACAAGTCTGGGAACATATTCCAAAGATCTGAAAAACACAGGGCTGATATGATGTCCATTTTCCAAATGCCAACTCAAACTTGTAAGATAAAAAAGAAATTAAAGTAATAATCACATATGTGACCCTGGACCACAAAACCAGTCATAACACAGTATATTTGTAATAAATGCCAACAATACACTCTATGTAATAATCATTAGGATATAAAGATATTTTGTTTCCTACCGTAAATAAATCAGAACTTTTTTTTTGCTTAGTATTTGCATTACCTAGAACTACATTTGGACAAATACTACTTAATTCATTTGTAATAAATCAATGAAATATTGAGTGCATCAAAAAGCAGACCACTATTCGTCTTGCTCACTTCAATGATCTGCATAAAACAGCGAGCCAGAAGTGATAGCACCAAAAGTAAAACTGCAGAGCAGGGGAAAACCCTCAGCATATCGGAAAACCCTTTACACTTCGAACTGGAGTAAGACATTAGGAATGAATGTAACTGCAGGGTGTGTGTGTGTTCAAACATTACAGATGATGAAGCTATCACTCATTTGGCTGGTAAAGAATAATTCAGTCTCTTAGTAAAGTGATAAAAGTGAGAAGGCCACTCAGGCAAAGAAAGCACACTCAAGAAGGAAATCCAATAGAGAAAATTGGTGAAGACTGAAAAAAATTTCTAAGGCGAGAGTAAAATAATAAACATGACCCTGTCGTTTATTTTTACTTTAGACCTCAATTAAGTCTAATTGCATTTTTAATGAGGGTGACATTTTTCAGCCCTAATGAGACTCGGAGAGGTGACGGCCCAGCGCCTCGGGAACTCTCAGTGTGTTTGCTGTTGGAAACCTCATATATCTCCACTTTCTAAAAGGATTGTGCCTCTCTTAAGCGCTCTCTCACTCAATGTTTGTTTAAAAATTCCAAACCTGGAATGTTTCAAGGGCATTAGGGATGGCTTGTAAGAGTAACCAAACACCCAGAAATACAGATCAGCAGGCTGTCTATGCATTGATAGGAAGAGAGATTTCAGACATTCATTGGACTGTGAAACTACTGAAAGTAACCAGCATTAGGAGTTAAACTGCTCATAAATGAGGAACCTAAGATGCTGAAATGCAATCTGCGTCCAGGTGATAATCATTTCTCACAACTCAGGCGTAATTACTCACATCACAGAAGCGCTATACGATCCAGTCCTCTGAGGAACGCCACATGGGCATTATACTGAAACATAAGAAACTCACTCTCCATGGCTATGAGATGCTAGGGAGACATACTGAACAGTGAGACATTACACATATAATTCATGACTGAAAAGAGGACAGAGAGTCCTGTCTGGGTGTGTGAAGTTCAAACAGCGATAATCAGGCATTTCGTTTCTGTACTCTACGTGCAGAAGAACGGACCAGAGGAAAGTATTACTGAGATATTTCTACACTGGTCTGTTCTATACTTAGCCACCAAATTAGACACATTAGATGCTTTCTACAACCCTGCGGTTTTGTATAACCATAGTTTTTGTAAATGGTAAATTCAACATCTGTTTTCAAGTTCACTGAAGCTCTTGGCTCGCCTCAGTGATGAACATCTGTACATGTTCACTTTTGTCTTTCTGTTTGTTAGGTCACATTATTTTTCTTATAGGACTTTTGTATATGGAAACACACAAAGCTCAAAATGAAGAGCACTGGAGTAGAAAGCAACCAAAAAGATATTTCTCATCTGTGTTCTACTCTGGCTTGCAGTATGCACAATTTAATTTTCATCATTCACACAATCTGCCTAGCTTCCAGTGTATTCGCATCAATTTTGAATTAGGTGCAATAGAGCACATGGAAGTGATCTGATTGCTTAAAATGTAATGTCCACTAGGCCTGCAATGGTCTCAAGACACAGCCAACATGGTGTTCAACAAGATGCTCTATGTGAGCTTGATGTGACGCAATGGCAAAATACATTTATCACACACACAAAAACAATTTCAAATAAGTGTAGTGGCATGTAAAACATGTTGTTAAGTTCATCTCATTCTTAGCTTAAGTGCTTTAAAAAAGGTAAATTAATTATGTGCACAATTTATTAATCTGTTCCCTCGGTTTGTGAAATCATTTGCACAGTGTAATAATTAATTCTTTTGGTTTACTAAATTTTATCTTTTGTTTTAGGAAAGCCATCCTCGATATAATCCGTTCTCTAGTTTAAAGTAAAATGTGCATGTTAAATAATTAATTCCACTTCCTGTTTGCATATCATAAACCAATGTAGATCACTGTCACTTACAAAAAATTATATGCAATGCTGCAGGGCTTTTAAGAACGTGTGTATAACTCATCCTTAACTCAAAATGCAACTCAATCAAAGTGTCTCTGTCCATAATATAACATACCAGCAGCAACAGGTTTATGAGAATGTAATCTCTTCCTCAGATGTCACGCCCACGGAACGTTGGCTAAACGTCTGATGCATATGGTGCACTTAACTGGAAAACCTTCAGGAATGTCGAAGTCATCAAGTGATTGGATTAATTTTATCAGATTTCTGGGGGACGCGAGTGTCGCGTTTATTTTTGGTCTGCAGGGAAACAAAGCATACAACAGACGTGTGACTGCGAAAAAAAATGTTGTGTTTACATGAGTGACAATAAGCATTTATTAAGATCAGTTAAACGTTGAATTCTCAAAAGTATGCTATCCAATTTTATTAGTTGTGCATCCCCTCCTGTCTATTATGGAAGATCAAGTGAAGTACCTAACTGAGAAGGGGATATCAGCCACATTTGCTGGCAAACATGAAACAACAGACGCTGGCATCGCAGCTTGCCGATTCAGTATTGTGTTCGGTTCTCCAGTGTTAAAAAGTGGAGAAAAATACTTCAAACAGATGTTTACCGCGAGCGTCTCATCAGGATTTTCTTCAGGACTGACTTGTTGCACGCCGTTCTGTTGTTGTGGTGACATGTCCACGCCCCGAAACGTGATGCTGACTGAAACAAACTGTGATTGGTTGTTTGACATGTCGGTCAAATGGCCTGAAGGTCTGGCTACACGAGACTGATGAAAATGTGGAAAAATAAAAGAATTAATTATTATTTTGTACACACAATTTAATTAAAGGGAACACATTTTTGTAGCAAACACATGATTTTCTTAAAACGAGGGAAGAAATTAGTTAATTGAGCGGACAGTTTTCTATTATTTTCCCAGTTTTTTACAGTATCAAATCATTTTCACAGTTCACGAAGACTAATAATGTACAAAGACCCGCTTGATATCTCAGGACAGTTATTTGTTAAACCTTAGTTTAAAGCAATTCGCGTTTTTTCGCGTACAAAATATCAACTTTACACATGAAGCTATTTGTCAAGCTATTTTTTCTATACTAAGAAAAATAGGCACAAACATGTGAGAGAGTCTAAACCTGAAGACGTGTGAGATCACTAGAGGTTATTTCTCTAAAACGATGAAAAAACCTAATTCTCCACTAATCTCATTACTGTCTAGGAAAAAACAGTTGAGATATGAGGAATATCTCATTTGCTATTAGAGTTTCAAACAGGAATTATTATCCATCCTGTGACAGATTTATTTCTGAATGATTTGCCAGAGCTTTCAGACCAAAACAGGATCATAAACATCGACGCCCAAGTTCAGCAAACTTCACTGCGAGTTACAGTACATCGGCATATGGGCCCTCTCCGGGGATCAAGGATAAACTGTGCTGCAATGCATCCTACTCAGACCTGCTAACTGAAACATACACGTTAACAGCAGGGGAGACGGGTGGCGTAAGTATGAAAAAGAGCGAGCCAGAGGGAAAGGAACGCCAGCGAGTCTAAGCGCTGCAGTGCTAGGTGTCATGTTGTTTACATTCGCTCAGACACGGTTCTGCATGTTCTCACCACTTATCTCTCTTGGTCAAAAACAAGACGGAGCAGTCCCACGTCCTGCAGTGTTTCACTTCAACTGTCCAATTGTTTAAAAAGGCCATTTTACTTTTCTGAACATGAATATTAATCTCTTTGAACGGGATTTTTTTGTTAAATGAGCTCTGAAATACACTTAGCTAAACAGTGTAGTCCTCTTGAATGCCCATTACAGTCAAATTCCTCCAGTGAGGTTATGAAACCAACTGACACTAGTTTCTCAAATATTTGTGTCCACAACCTATTTTTACTGTAGCTTCGTTTCACTGGCACTGACAGCAAATAGATATCAGAATACAATAACAATCTGCCTGCTTGGTTTTACTGAAAGGAATGTGTCTCAATATGCCAGGTTATAAACATCATTTAGTTTTAGATTGAGTGTTTAGTCAAGCAGGAACAAATGATATTTTGCTGCACAAACACCATAAAACCTTTAGTAGATGTTTAGCATTGTGTATGTGTTAAATATGAACACATACGGTGCAATAGTTTAAAGTTTTTTTTTGTTCATCACACATTGAAACTGCATTCAGACTCCAATTATTTTGTATTTTCCACGGCGTGATCCAACATGAGCTCACAGCACTATTTAGAGGAAGACCGGAGAAAGCCAATGTTCTTTCTAAATACCAACCGGACCAGAGAGATCTGAACCTAGTAACTTTGCGAAAAGTTGCCATAGCAAACGTATCAAGTTGGCAATTGCCGTCAATGATATTCCTGAGGACACCCTACCAGAAACCCCCAAACCCTGCTCAGAAGTGTATCTGTATGCATTTTACCCAGAGAGGATTTGAATTTACACCCTGTTAACAAGCAGGATAAGACTCTCCAACAGAGCGGATTAATGCGGCGTGAGAGCGACGAATGGCAGAGAGTCGCGCCGTCTGGCTCCCACACGACAACATGTCAACGGCACCCGCTACCACAACCACTCCATCTCCGAATCTCAGTGTGGTTTGAACTGCGCCAAACCGGTGGAAGGCATTTCCCCCTTTATTTTGCGTATTTATGTATTTAAATATTTATTTATTCCGTTATCATGAGGCACCACAAAACAACACATGTTGGTAATCTAGGCTGTAAATTATGTGTGGTGGAAAATCCCTTTTCTGCATTTTCTCACCCAAATGGCTGTGTGAAGAACGTAAGCGATCTTCCAGTGGAGTAAATTGCGAGTTCTCTGAGGGTTGCTCAAGAGCTCTGTATCTGTGAGGAGCAGATCTAAATGGCTTTGCCTTTTCAAATCACTCCGCTTGGACACTTCAGTGGTTTTGGATTAGACTTCAACTTCCCTAATGCAAAACCATTTAAATACTAGCACATGTCGACGCAGACTATTTACACCGTCACTGGCAGCTGAAGAAATTCCAAGCGTTTTTTTTTAAGAAAATTTCCTCTCTGGAAATGAATGCCTTTTTGACAGTAATTGTGAGATCCAAGTACAGGAGTACGCAGACAGAATGCTCCCTAGACAGCAGTAACGGGGTGCAAAAACAAAGCAATTAGCTGCAGGCTCCAGTTGGCATAGCGTTGCTCTACTTGCAATGTGACTTGTGTGATGCAGAATGGAGCAGAGAAGAGTGCTGTGGTTATGGCAGTATTGTCCACTCAGCCCAAACAACATAGATAGGAATCTTCCTCCTGTTCAGGATGTCCTAGTTTCAAGAGCCAGATTTTTTTTTTTCCCCACATAAACAAAAAGCAAAAACAAGAGTTGTTTTGAAGCCATCCATATGCTCAAATTACCAGAGCATATAACATCAATCTGATTTAGGCTTCGAAAAGGATTTCGTCCTTTGAAAATAGATGGGCAACAAATTTGTCCAATTTCCTCAAGAAGTTCCTCCACTACTAATTGACTTTTCCATGCAAAATTCAGTAATGCCAGATCATAAATGCTCAGATTTACCAAGGGTGCCAATATTATTGGAGGCCACTGTATCATCTGCCTCATATCTTACACAAGTTCCTTTATGTATTCATAGCAATAGTTAATTCTAAAAGTTTGCTAAAAAAGTATTAAGATAAAAGCCGTGTATATATATATATATATATATACAAGTGCTACTTTAAATGCTCGAGTAGATTCTTATTGGTTACCAATTTTTTTATTTTTTTATTCACCTACTAGGAAGAAAATTGTTCTGAAAGTGATTTCAGTGGTGCTGTTCCTCTGTCATTATTGTTATAACTCCCTGGTTCTCATAGAATTAGAAAGATCATTGAAACTTTATATTTATAGCTATTTCTACAGATAACTATATCCAGGTGGTAATGACACCATTGTGTGGTAAAAAAACAACGGTTTCTCCACTGACAAGCTTTCTCGAGCCCACGCAGGAAAGATTTTCAATCTGGAAACATATCAAACTGGTAATCAAACCCTTTAACAGGGTCTTTTTTAAATTAATTGGCTGAGGTTACACTAACTGTTTCCAGCACATTCTGTCCTTAATTAATTGAGGAAGTCACTACTTTGGAGTTGAAAATGTATGAGGAAGATTGCGAGCTTGTCTTAGTCATTTTGTGAAGAGCAAAGTACAGAAACTCCTCTCAAAACACAAAAACAGGAAAATGGAGAGATTACCGGTCCAACAATCAGGAAAAGAGAGAGGGGTGAAGAAAAGCCTTATCTTAAGTGATTGAGTGAATGAATCAGGCGAGAACAAGATGAGATCAGGCTTGATTTCTGAATACAGGTCAATTTGTTCCTGTTTCTTTGCATTTTGACTGAATGAAGAGACTTGCCTCTGTAACTCTTTTGCAATCAACTCACAAATTCCCTTAAAAATAACATCAGCCTTGATGAAAGTGTGAGACGTGATGAAAGCTCGCTCGGTTTAGATGCAGAAAGTTATGCACTCCAAAAAAATAAGATGTCATGTTCATACCTCTATTTCTAAATCAATGAACATTTCCAGTCTGGCTTATCATCTAAATCAGCGAGTTGTTCGCCAAATACTGTGTCTTTGATTTTTCACAGGCCCAGCCATGACCCTCGGGACGCTTCGGGTGAACCTGTATCATAAGACGCCTGGCAGTTAGCCTGACCACAGGAAGTAAAAAGCACAACAGCCTTCAGCCACTCTAGGAATGTGGGCCAACCTCAAGAGACAAAGGGAATATTGTATTCCTGAAGGGCCTAATAGAGAGGGAAATTAAACTATGCCAGAAATCTCTCTTTCCCAAGCTCTAATTCGTTCTTGCTTTCTGGCCATTCCTCTGCTCTCTGCACAATATGTTTGGGTCAAGAGTGGGTATGGCAGGGAACCTCAGCCAGAAGGGAAACAGCTGCTCCGGTGTTTGCAAGCACCATTAGACTGATACGAGGACAGGAAATGGAATTTCTACCGGCCAGATGCAACTGCGCTTTAACAGGGCTGAGCCAGGCATCTTAATACTTTGCCTGTGACCTTCATGGGGAATAAATTTTCAGGGCTGTGGTATCAGTGATACTGTCGTCAGCACTGGTTTACACTCCTGTGAGCCTTACAGTGGAGACATCGGCCCGCTATCGGGCCAACGGCGTGACCGTGTGTCCTTCATATCTCCAGGACTTTTTGGGTCTAATTCCATTTCAGTGGAGAAATGTGCATTAGGGAAAAGAAACTGTGTTTACGTTTAGACAAAACATGCCCCACAACATTATCGTCCATTAGTTTAATAATTAAACTGGAAATTCATGAGAGATAAATATTTAAATATATAATCTAATTTGCTGTGAATTTTTTTTTGAAGCATATGATATTATCACTAACTGTGTGACAACCAAGACACATGCATATTACAAATAGGCCTATATGCACGAATGTAGAGAAAAATTACAGAAAATCTGACAAATTGTAAAGAAATATTTGTTAGACAGGATTTTAATTTTTTAAGTTTATCAGCTAGCAACACCAAAATCCACAATAATTCCTGCATATAATATACATGTGACATTGAAAATAGGATTATGTTGTCAACACCATGTGGTAAGAATTTAAAAGATGAGTCTGAAAAGCATGCTGTGGTCTCAATTCATTTGTTCATTGAAGTGAATACTAGATTTATGACACATTATTTTGACCCTGGTACAGGCACAATAATAATAATAAATAAAAAAAAACACACGATTTTGTGACGGAATAGAAGAACTTGTACCCAAGCTGCACCAAAGAGGAATGAATAACACTGTACAAGTTAAACCAGTTCATACACATCTGTTATTTTGTCAGTATTGTGGGCTATTTGTCACCATATTCAAATATCAGTGTCTAGTCAATGTGACTTGGGCCTTTGAAAGCATCTGTATTTATTGAAATCTCACAAAAGACAGATGTAAGGTTTTAAGCAGCAGTAAGTACAGTACAAAAGCACCGCTGGCGACACTGAACATTCAGAGTCGTGGAAAAGTTAAAATGTGTGTTTTTATGCTGCTGTTAAGCTGTAAAGCTTGAACAGAGGGACGAGAGGAAACAACTCCAGACTGTCTGTCACAAGTGTCATAAATCAGATTCCCAGCATGCATTCACACATAGACAAAAAGAAGAAAACATTCATATGCTTGCTTCCAATTCAAACTACATTTCCACAGGCACAAATTTTCCCTTTTGCACCGTTTGAGAAGATAAAATCTTCAAACCAAAAAATTGCTTTGGTTGCACATACTTCAACCCAAGACTTTCTGATATTGAATTACGAGAGACAGAGGAAGAGAGACGAACCGAACGTAATAAAAACAAAGCTTTAGTCTAATATCGTCTCGCATAAGCCTAATCACCTGTCCTTTATACTTTTATCAAATTGAATTAATATCAAATTAATGACTCGTGTTAAAGAAATGATCCGTAAGTCTCTGAACGTGTGGCACGAATGACAGCACAATAATTTGATCGCAGTGTGTCAAGAGTCATTCAGCATATCTATGAGAGACGTTTCTTCACCAAAACAAGCAGCTCGGACCCTTTCTCTCTCGTTTCTGTCAGGCGTGACAGCGCGTTCAGCCACACAAAATGGAAATGTATAATTACTACGGCCTCAAATGCTAATTAAAACTTCGCCTAATAATAATAATTTTCAATAATTACACATCCCAAATGGATTCTGGGAGAGACGAACGTCTAGGCAATTATGGGGCGTACTTTCTGCCTCTGAGAGAAATGAGCCATCCACATACAAGAATAAAGAAATCTCCAAGCAAACCACATACAAACCTCGAAGGTATGAGAAGAATGATTTCCTTTTAAAACACATTTAGTGTGGGAATAAAGACTGATAAGTCAAAGAAAACAATGGTATTAACTTCTAAATCAACGCCAGTAGGAAGCGCACAAAAAGCTGATAGCAAAAATGGCGTGACGCAACACTATCAATCACACCGCACAGCCAATCAGAAGAGTTAGCAGGATTTCTCGCACTTACATTGCACTGAAGCTAGTGTTGCATTCGAAATCGCATACCTTCCTACCATATATTACGTGGAAAAACAGTATGCGAGGCAAGTGGCATATTCGAATTCATAGTATTCGAAATTCAGTAGGCGAGAAGTACCCGGATGACCTACTGCATACCATGGACACTCATGGGAATGAGGCTCCGGGAGAAGAGACGTCATATTCGAAAAATGGCGGAAAGTTGAGACACGGCTCATTTCATATGCAAGTACCTCAGGAACAAAAACATTGTTTTGTGATTAAATTACATTTGTTTAACACAATCTAAATAAACGGATGATTTATTAAGTTTACATTTTCGCGCTGTTGTGACGACACATGGCACGTGACAACATCAATATGGCGGATGTAGTACGTCCGAATTCCATTCATAGGGCGTTTCTCAATGTCAAGGAAGGATCCTCGGAAGCCAGAATTTCGAGGATGCTACGTCATCAACATCCGTCGAAG
>JAUCNO010001888.1:12926441-12975154 GCA_032353835.1 Enteromius viviparus
TAGCAGGTTGTTGTAAGGCAGGCTGAGGAATCTGGTCCTCGTGGAGGAAGGCAGCGAGGATGTGTTTTTGGTCGTGCAATTCCGAAGAACGCACAAAATCGGGAAGCGGGGAAATGAAAAGCTGGGAGAATTTATAGTAAAGGGGAAATGCCTTGATTGGGTGCGAATCAACAAGGGATGATTAGGTAACGGCTATCAGCTGTGTATGATTACTCATACAGCGATCCTCTCAAAATTATGTTATTTTGCAAAAACATTCACTTAATACGCCCTGCAAAGACAGACTGGTTTTGACTAGAGATTATTTTCACCAACAGATTGGACACATCCCTTTGTTAGACCTGAAGAACTGAACCTGGAGCTCAGTTCTGTTATCAGCAGTTATCAAAAGAGACACTATTATCATTTTCAAGCGTGTCTCATAACACCCCTTCCTCTGATAAAATCACCGTAACGTACAGCCTTGAGGGGTCTTTTGATTTATTTAATTCCCTTTCTAAGAAAAATCAATTGCCGTTGTCAACTGTACGAACGATGAGGTTGTCTTAGCGACCAGAAAGCACTCAATCTCCAACATTACTTGCCAATTAATCTCTATTGAGACTGCAGCTGCTTCACTAATGAAGTGGAAGAAGAAACATGACAAGGACAATCATCAAACAGACTTGCTTGTGACTGAGTGCATGTAGATGAATACATGTTGAATCTTATGTTAATACTCCCAGTAATTAGCATGTGTATGCATTTCTGAATGGTCTTATTAACAGAATTATGAATTACTTATATATAATGCATCCAACTGCAACAGTAATAATCAATTAAGAAAAGATACACATAGCCAATTTAACACAGCATGTTAATTTTTTACTTTTTTGTTTGTTTCCTGATTTCCAGTACAGCAGCAGCCCGCTATCACTGCTAAAGTTAAGGAAAGCCCCATTATAACAATTTTCTCTATTTTGTTTGGACTTTGTAGAAGCTGTAGTGTCACAATGTCTTTACCACGAGACGCCAAATCACAGACTGATATGACAGGCATCTTATTGATTTACCCATTTTTAAAAGCTTTCCTAATTAATCTTCTTGACAACAAACATCACTAAATGTAATCTTAATCTCATTTATTTATGACTAATCTACTTTAATGTAATAATAATTATTAGAATTAAGATATTCATTATTTATTAGACAACTTAGATGCGCATATCAAATATGATTCTTCATCGTAATATAAGTTTTTATCATATAATCACATGACATTTTAGCAATTCAGGAAGAATTCAATCAGTTTGATATGATTTGACACAATTTTCTAAATACAGAATATTTGATTTATTATTTTAATTATATAAAAAAAGAGGCATCATTAAAATTACATATATAACAGCTGTTTGTAAAAATTCTTCAATGAATAAAGTTGTTTGTAAGAACACATTATCAAGGTCCTTTAACAAATGCAATGCATCCTTCTGAGCAGATGTTCCCATAAACATGGACGTGTGGAATTATGGAGCCACCAGGAACCAATGCCATTTCAAATGGGTTAAATTATAGACCGATTTCTAAATCTCTACTAGAGCCCATTCATCTCCATTTATACACAGTGTACAATGTTCATTCCAAAGTTCCAGCAACAGTATGAACAATGTTACATCATTCTAGAATACAATTTGTATAAGTGCATGAGTGAAATAATACAGAAAAAGCCACATGTGCAAGCAGAGGAAACGGTGAGGTCACTGAGCAGGAGAAAACAAGCAAGGGTGGACGAACAATGGGCTGAAGCTCAGATAATAAATCGACTGTAAAAAATAAAAACAACAGCATACAGGTTTGTAATAGCACGAGGGCGATTAAATAACACAAGTTTCATCTTTGGCTGAACTATTCCTTTTACATTCATCTGGAAAGAACAAAAGTAGTGGCAAGACATCTGTAGCATTTTTGTTTCATATTAAATCTCTGTATGAATAATGAATCATAACCCTTGCTTTGATGAAATCATTTTATTATTTCAGTGGTTAAAGTCAGAAACGTACTGGCCCAGAAACAGCGTCCGTTACGATTGTTTTCTGTGCAGCTTCATTTACAAGAAATAATTAAAAGATAAAAAATCATTCAACATTAAAAACCATGTCTTTCTTGGAATACAAATGAAAACATACAATGTAAAATGAAGTCCGTAGTGTACCATATACATGTAAAAAAATAAAAATAAAAGAGCATTGCTTGTAAAAGTGCATTCTGGCACTTGGAGGGAAAACTGCTCACCTAAACCGAAGCGAAAGATAAGAACTAACTACCCTTACCTTAATTACAAAAGAGGTTTGTTGTACCTGCTTTTTAAAAAGCTGGAAGCACTTTTGAACTGCAGCAGAAGTGGGTTTACTGCAGTAATTTCAGCGTGGTAAAGCACAGCGCCGGACAGCCTTCACTCTCTTCAGTCCTAATGTCCGAGTGTTTCAGCTCATGGTACAGAGCCGCATTAGCCCTTTTAATTCACTTTTAGTACAAAACTATGTTCTTTACACACACATGAAAACTGCATGGGTTATGAAGAAAAACCTGACGATGAATTACAAAGCTGCCCCCTCATGTTCAGATTTAAGCGCGTATGACATTAAAAATCCATCACTTTGTTCGAACGCTTTTAATTCTAAAATTAAGCGATGGGAAAGTTTGTTGATTAAGAAACTGGCTACGCATCGTTTTTTTGTTTCTAAAATTTACACCACCTGAGCTGCCACATGTACAAAAAGTGTCAATATTCACAAGCAACTATACAACAATTCTTAAAATCAGTAGGTCCAAAAATGCCTGGGCTCGGTGGATCCCCGAAAGAAAGAAAGAAACGCACCCAGTGTTCGAAAATAAAAAAATAGAGCATATATATATATAAATTTCATATTTCTCTATTAAAGATTCTGACAGATTTATGCTAAGACTTGTAGTGCAACTACCTCTTTCATGTGTCAAAGAAAAGCACTGGATTTGAAGAGTAAAAACGTGCATTCCTTTGCTGGTTATTGCTCTGGAGGTCTTTAGAAAAGAAGGCACCGTGCAGTGAGGACTCGTCCCTGACACAGGGCGGGAGCAGATGAAGTTAGCAGGGACATGGGGCTCTGGTGGTCCCAGGAGAGTAAAAGGGTGGTCAGCCCCTGGGAGAAAACAGTGAGGGATGGCTCAGCGGGGGCTTCAGGGACAGACACACTGGGTAAGAGACATCTCGGAGTTAAAGCGGTCACACAGACGTGGTCACTCGGTCCACAGCGTTATTGACCTCGTTTTTGTTGGAATCCAGGCCTTTGGCAGCATTCATGTCCTTTCGGATGCTCTCGGCCACCTTCTTCATGTTCTTCAGCTCGCCGGGGTGAGGAGTGGCCCGCCGCAACAGTGTTCTCTGAGAAACGCAAAGAAAAAGAACCGTCAAATTCAGAGCATTTTAAGACCCCATGAAAAGTGTATCGGGCGTACATCTATTTTGAATCTCACAGCCTGGTTATGGAATATCAAACTCTTAATATTTCTGTCCATTTCTATTTTGGAGTTTACCTACAACTATTGTCCCATAGTCCAATGGACTTAACTTGACTTTCCTTTTCCAGTGCGACACATGCGTCAGAAGAAATCATTTTCTCTCAATTGAGTGGAGTTTATTTTCAAGATGATGCAAAGCATGATGAGGTCATGACCCACATCAAAGCATACTGCGTTTTAGATGTATATAACACACAGGGCCTGTCCCAATACCCACACTTGTGATCTTGGTGTGGTGGAGCAGTAATGAGACTTGTACTTGTAAATACTTGTAAATACTACAGTATTTCAGTATTAAATATGCATGCAAAAAACACTAGTGCAACAGTTACTGAACAGTGTTTGGTAGTAGTCAAAGAAGAATTTAAAGATTTGAATTTTTTTTTTTTATGTTTTTCTTCTTGTAAACTCAAGAGATGTTGTCGGAGAGTAATTAAATAACACAACCTTGATGTATGTCAAAAAAAAAACAACAACAGTAATTCAGCCAGGGATGATTACTGGGAGGGAGAAAACAAATCTAGCATTCTGGATTTAGACAGCAATAGAATCACAGACGAACTGTAAATGCTGAAAATAGCTTACATCCGCATGAGAAACAATTACCGTCTGAACAGAACTTATGCTGTAAATGTGTCCAATTGGGTGATCAAAACATTGCGGTCTTCATGCCCACTTGAATATTTGAGCAGAATAGAGGAAATGCGGTGTGCAAGTAGACATGTGCATCTTTGGCTACTGGAACAGGTCCAGTGATTTGCACACGGTTAAAAAAAATATATAGAAGTAATGGTGTGTTCCATTTGTACTCAAAGTTCCCAGTAGGAACTTTTAAACTGGAGCGCCCTCCCAAGAGTAGGGATCTCGGAGGACCTCAGTAGTAACAGTAGTAATATATAGTTTAACAGCACTGACACTTGTTGTGTATTTTTAATTTACAATACTCATTCCCAGCTCAGACATCCAGGGGCCAAATGAACACAGCACAAGTGTACACCAAGTGTAGTATTTTGCCCATGAGTTGCTACTACCCATTAAGACCATGGTTCTCAACTGGTTTGGCCTTGGGACCCACATTTTCTTATGGTCTCCGCTATACTATACACTATACAATATACAGTGCCCTTCACTATAGTGGCACCCTTGGTAAATCTGAGCAAAACAATTGAAAAGGAGGAGAAAAACTCTTGATAAAATAAATATTTTTCTCCAATACATGTTAGCCACAATTATTGGCACCCAATTATTGCTACGTTCTCTTCCCCAGATAACAGCTCTGAGTTTTCTCCTGTAATGCCTGAAGAGTTTGGAGAACACCTGATAAGAGAAAAGAGACCATTCCTTCATCCAGAATCACTCCAGACTCCTCTCCGTGTATTAGGAGGATAGAGATACACTTCCTCTTCCAGGCAGCTTCCTAACATTGCATGTTGATTGGAAATTCTTATTTCCCTGATGGTGGTCATTTTTACTGCTCTAGCTCTTTTCTTTAAGCCACTTCACTAATTGGTAAAGCTCAATTATCTTGCAGCATGTAAGAAATATATTCTTTGTTTTTTCTCATTGTGTTGATGATTAAGGGATTTTGGGCTTTGTTTTCCCTCCTATATATATTTCCGTGAAACAGGAAAAAAATTCTAGGGGTGCCAATAATTTTGGCCCAAAAGTATTGGAGAAAAACATTTATTTCACACCGCGAGGAACATAAATAAACATTTATTTCACACACTCGCAGTGTCCTGTGGGGGGTGCTCTGGGAGTATGGGGTCCGGGGCCCTTTGCTAAGGGCTGTCCGGTCCCTGTATGACAGGAGCAGGAGCTTGGTTCGCATTGCCGGCAGTAAGTCTGACTTGTTCCCGGTGCGTGTTGGACTCCGGCAGGGCTGCCCTTTTATCACCGGTCCTGTTCATTACTTTTATGGACAAGATTTTTAGGCGCAGTCGGGGACATGTCCAGTTGGGGACATGATCTCATCTCTGCTTTTTGCAGACGATGTTGTCCTGTTGGCTTCTTCAAATCAGGACCTACAGCGGGCATTTGGGGTGGTTTGCAGCTGAGTGTGAAGTGGCTGGGATGAGAATCAGCACCTCCAAATCTGAGGCCATGGTTCTCAGCAGGAAAAGGGTGGCCTGTTCCCTTCAGGTTGGTGGGGAGTTCCTGGAATTTTCCAGGAACGAGTTTCCGTATACAGGCGGCCGAAATTAATTTTCTGCGCAGGGTGGCTGGGTGCTCCCTTAGAGATAGGGTGAGGAGTTCGGTCACTCGGGAGGAGCTCGGAGTAGATCAGAGAGAAAATCGAGGGAGGCCAGCTGAGGTGGCTCGGGCATCTGTTCCGGATGCCTCCCGGACGCCTCCCTGGGGAGGTGTTTCGGGCATGACCCTCTGGGAGGAGGACACTGGAGAGACTGCTGCCCCTGAAACCCAGCCCCGGGTTAAGCAGAAGATAATGTATGTATGCAAGTATGCATTTATTTCACAACAAGATTTTCTCCCCATTTCAATTGTTTTACTTTGATGGTAGGTTAGAATTTTGTACATTTTTGAATGAAAGATCAAAAGGATAAACAATGCAGATTTATTTTCACAGTCACCTTTGCTCAGATTTACCAAGAGTGCCAATATTAGTGGAGGGCACTGTATGTAGACAGTAGACCACCAGTCAGTTTACTAGAGAAGCTTAAGGAGTTGTGTGTGCGGGTTGTACACTAAAATGCTGCAGGGATCAGGAGCCTGAGGACCAGTAGATAACGGTACAGATACAGTAACCTGTAATCCAACCGCAGAGAGTGAGGGGAAGGGAGGGAGGGCGAGAATGAGTCCTGGTATCACGATCCTGTGTTACATGTGCTGAGGCAAGCGTGACATGCCAAAGACCTGCAACATAAACATTTTAACAGGTCTCAAGCACATACACAGTCTGCGACAGGGACTGACATGCGGTCAGGGTCCCTGGAGATGGTAGACAGTTGGCCATCTCTGGTTTCATCACGCTGGCTGATTAGGGTATAATCTCCGCTGTAAGGTGAGACACCGCACGCTAATTCGGCACGGATCACCTTTCATAGCACAATTCGCATTTTTCTGGCTCTCTCGCTGCTGTGCTCTGAATGCAGAGTTCCAGAGGCTTTAGCCAGCAGTTATATTACTGAAAGAGCTGAAAGAAAACCAGAAAGAGGCCAATGAGAACGAAAGCGAAGGATAAAACCAGACAGAGCACGGTACGATCATTGGCTTTCGCCAGACTGCAGAATCAGCGGTCTTCCTTCCCCTCCTTCCCATTCCGGTCATAGCTCAGGCTAGTATCAATGACAGCCTCGGCATGCCACACGTCTTAAGGAGCCTGAATCGTTGTGTTTGACTTTCCAGACCATCCCCATTAACTTATTTACGTTTGCGACGTGTCTGAGAACAAGCTTCCTGGCTGATGGCAGTATCAATTAGCTGCTTTGGTGCAAGACGGTCCGTGTACGTGTTTCACACATATCGTGTTACTCCTGCTGAATGTGGAAAACATCAGTCTAAAGGGCCTTGAAGGAAAGTGCACTCTTTCACTGTGGTCTCGTTCCCTTTAAGGGAGGGTTTCCTGAAGACCTGGAGGGCAAGAAATCAGGCATTCCAAAAATCATCTTAATCTCTACAAAGCTGTGACCACCCATCCAGTTGGACAACCGGGCGTCTGGAGGCGCAAACTCCCTCCTGACCCCTCAAGCAGTCATTTGCTATATCACTGGTTGTGACGTCACAGCCTCAGCTGTCCCAGATAAGCAGTGTGTGTGCGTGTGTGCAAAAGTGAAGGCCAGAATCATCATTAGTGTTGAAGATTATCCGCTTTGCAGTGACTGCCTACACCTGGTTCTGCTAGCTTATTCAAGACCTCACCTCGAGCCCAGAACATTAACAATTAATCTTACTTATAGTCCTTACAATTAATCAAATTTATAGTCCTCCTACAGGCTAATACAAAACACAAAGCGCTTATACTGTACTTCTGTTCTGGTTTAATCTTTTCTTGATGTCGAGTCTACAGTTTTGAGGGACGGTCTACAGGGACAGGAGGACACTAGAGGCCTAGAGGGTGAAGAATGTTCCACTGTGAATACAATCAACAGCTGGGGAAACCAGAGGAAGCAACAAGACTGGAAATCATTACTGGCACTTTCCATGGACAGGGTACAAAACAAGGCCACTTGAACATTTTTTTTTTTTAACCTTCAGAAAATATTGATTGTTAACCTTAGGAGTTTAAATTTTTATATGAGGTATTTTATTTTCTATAGGTGTTGTCATTTTTTTTTTAAACCCTATTGTAATACAGTTTGTCCTCAAAATATGAAACATAAACAAATAATTTAAAACCAGGAACTTGCAGAACGTATTTATGACAACATCAAAAGTGAGATTTTCAGACGCACACTTCACCCCAGCCACAGAGGTTAGCCAAACGAGCCCGGAAACAGAACAGTGATGCACTGTAGTAGAACAACAGTGAACCACAGGGACATTAGTTGTTGTTGAGGCCATTTGTCAGTTAAAATACATTTCCTGTCGTTGCATGTGCTGGAGCCTGAATAAGTTCATACTACCACAAGCATGTTTAATTTAGACTGTGTTTTGATAACTTCACTCAATTCCTGAATATTTCCTACATGACGTTAATTATAATGGGTTTATCTGAAGATTTTTTTAAGTTTACTTAAATTAGAAGTTTTTGTTTAGTTAAACCGCCACAGATTTTTTAAAATGACCTTTCATGCACTGTGTAACACAGCTATAAGTGAAGCTTACAAAAGCTGCTATATCAGGCATCACAGGTATGATGAGATGAAAATGAGACCAATCAGTGCAGACTAGCGTTACGCAAAGAGAAGTTTGGAAAAATTAATCGTTATAAATGTGTATTATAGGACAATGAGAGTTGTTCAAAATATGAACATTCCATTATACATAATAAAGTGAAAAATTTATATCTCTTAATTACACAAAAATCTTAAGAAAAATATTAGGGAAAAAATAATTTCAATGTTAGATGGGATTAAATTCAGAATTGTGCGATTAATTTAACACTAATTTATAAGGCCAAAATAATTTCAGTTGTTTAAAACTAGGACACCAAAGTGTACTGTATTCCCATAATGTACTGTTTCAGCTGACCCCCTCTAATCACTTTGACCCCTCATGCCCTCCCTAAAAAAAAAAAAGCTGGGAAATCAGGAAGTGGCAGCAAGTTATTTAGCACAGGCATCCAGTTTGAGGATCAGTGATCAAGATAAAGAACTTTAGAAACATTAGGCTGTTCTTGTCTAAGTATCTCATGGCACAGAATTTAGTATTCAGTCCGTGAAATCCTGATTTGTCAAACTGAATGTGCTATAGTGGTATGTGGCCCACTGGGACACATTTCCCTTCTGGTTTAAAGACTCTGTGCAACTGCCTTTGGGGCTTGGTTGGGAATTATAAGACATTCTTAATGTGCAGTTATTTAAATGGTTTTGTGGGTTCAACAGCTGGGAGCAGCTGTTTTGAGCGCCCATGGCCCTTAGTCAGGGTAGATGGCATATTTAACCACTTGAAAAAAAATGAGGCTGTGAGGGATAGAAGTACAGACTAGTCAGTGGGATATATTGAGCTCTGCAGATTGGTCAGCTGATGTTTAAAATAAAGATTCCAAACCAGTAAAAAAACAAAATGCTAAATATTCCATTTACCCTGTCTAAAAAAGACAAGCTACCACATACAGTACCTACAAACATTGTGAGCTTTACAAAGTCATTTAGAACGATTATGTATAAATGATTATGGCATGATTCCCTTTTGATAGCCACACGGATAAACAGTGCAGACTAAATTAGTCCCCTGAGAAACTCCAGCAACACAAATAGCTAAAAAAAACAGAATGATCCTCTTTCACAGAATGAACAATGAAAGGTATATTAAAAATCTGCCTCCAGTTCTCCATCATGCAGTGAGCAGATGCAGGCAAAATTATATTCTGGGCGGCTTTACCATTACTTTCAAACCATGATGACAGCCATAAGCTAGCTTGTTATACACGTAGACTTCTTCACTTTCTCAGGCTCTTCATATCAGCCAAATTCCAGAGCGAGCAAGAGACTGCTGTCTTCATTTGGGCTTCCTAACCCAGTTAAGCACTTATGAAACTCAAGGTAACAAAGTTTTCCTCTTTAAATGAGATTTCATTAATATCTCAACGACCCTTTAATGACAGAGAAGCCAAAACAACAGAGCAATATAGGTAAAGTGAGAAATAATGAAAGATAAACGCTTCGGTCGTCCATCACCAAAGAGAGAAGAGGGGAAAAAAACAGGAGGTGCCAGCTGTTCACTCCTCAAACCTTCATCCTGGAACATCAACTCCAGAGTCTGGTTGCTGAATGTTGTCTGGCGAGCGTCTGTTATCTCGTTCTTGCCGTTGTCACTGAGGACCGTCGTGTTCTGCTTGCCTGTAAAGATTTTCGCTTGAGGAGCTTGTACCTGACAATCATTTTTTGACACGGAAACATTCAAACCATAGTATCTTTGCTACCCCAGGCAGAATCTGCCCTGAAATAACTTAAGTTATATGTTCTGGAGATTACATTAGAACTCTCCAGTGGTGGACAGTAACAAAGTAGCTGTACATTTTTCAAGTATCTGTACTTTACCGGAGTAATAAATTTTTTTTAGTAACCTTCACTTTTACTTCACTACATTCCTAACCATAAGATTGTACTTTTTACTTCCCTAAATTTCATAAAACATATCGTTACTCATATATCACATGCTCCTAGAAACATGAGAGATTCATTAACAAACTGATTCTTTTAAAGGAACCTGGTTCGCAAATCACACCAAACGATTCACTCTCGAATTGGAAAGATCCGATTCTCAAGGTTCTCGATTCGACAACTCACTGATTCAAACGATCCGAGTCTCAAAGCGAGTCTCCAGTGAACTGAACAACTGGCGTGCGTGACTGATGATGCGTGAAGTAAGTTACTAATGTCGGATTTTAGGATAAATTACTTTAACGGAAAATAATATTTGGGTAAAAATCGTTAGTTTGTTACAATGTTGAAAAGAGTTATCTATCTGTTATCCCTGCTGCTGTAACGTTAACGTTAGCAGTTTTATTAAAACGCTACGCATTTAGCCCTGCGTCTGTTTTTATATTGTTTTCTATTGAATGGATTACATTTTTATATTGTTTAGATCAACTAGCCGAGTAGACAGATAAGAATGTTTATTCATAACCATACTGAAAGTAGATCTAAATATTGTTATCTAATGCTGATTGTTTAGCTAACAAGCTTGCTGGTGCCAAGTCACTTTTTGATAATGTCCAAATATTTTTTATAGATTACATCTGAGGGGAAGAAGAAAGGATGTGATTTTCAGGTAACTATAGTAATTATCAAAGTGGTAATGGTAATGCCCTCTGGGGTGTTTTTACAACACAGACAAGGTTTGAGAAGAAAAAATATGAAAATATAATATTTTTCTTACTTTTGTACTTTCACTCGAGTAAAATTAAAAAAGGACTACTTTTACTGGAGTAATATTTTATTGTCTGTGTCTGTATCTGTACTTTCACTCAAGTACTTGATTTGTGTACTTCGTCCACCACTGGAACTCCCATAGTGCACCTGGCTGAAAAAGTAACACCGTGGAGCATCTGAAAGGCCGGGCTGTTTATTCAGCTGCCCCTGGGAACCGTGCACCTTACCCTCACACACACAGACACATACACAAACATGCGGCCCGCTGACCTCTGGCCGTCATATAACACCGGGTAGGATCCCACCGAGACGATGAATCCAGGCAGGATTATTTGGTTAGAATTCCAAACTTATATTGGCAGGAGAGAAATTCAGCTCTCATAACAAACTTCATTAACAAGATAGGTGTCTATCCCTCAGAAGTGTTATTGTATGACCTAAAATGTAATTAAACAAATTAGGAGCAATATTAGACTTGAAACTCTGATTATTTTGCCAGATCTAATTGAATTTCATCCCTAAATCGACTGCTGTAATATCGGCGGAAACTGAAGCTTCGCATGGCAGATGGCTTTGACAAAAGGGAAGTGAAAATGAGCAACTGAACTTACTCTTTCACAACACTCAGCCTTGAGAGTGTGAAATGAATAGGCGTCCGTGTGTATGTGTGAGAACTGTATGAAAGGTATGTGATGGGTGCTACATGTCTTCAAAGATGAGTCTGGCGGTTAAGTGGTCTCATTCTAGTGAAGTCTGAAATAGATCTGTGGGTTTTTTTGTGTGTGTGTGGATCCTGCATCTCAGGCTGAGAATGCCCAAGTACGAATAATACCTCCTTGAAATGGTGCCAAATGGCCAGCTATTCCAAAACCTCGAAGCGAATTCTGAGCGTTGAATGAGTAATGATTGACCGCATTTGCCGCAGCAAGTGAAACCATCAAAAAATTTCCGCTTGCTTCATTTAATCATTAGCCTAACATTCTCCATCTGCTACCTGCCCGGTGTGGTAATGGACGCCGGGGCTGAACGGTGCTAAATGAGGTTTGCTCTGTAGAAGTCACGCTTGCGCGCTTGTCCTGCTATTGGACGGGAGACGTCTGGGCAGAAGCTCGCAGTTCGCAGCTTGTCGGACACCTATGAGCGCACCTGCGGGAGTCTCCGAACAGCAATCAGCCATCATGTCTTTTTGACGCCAACGACAATTTACAAACCTGACGTGCCTCACAGGAGGACACAAATTTTCACGAATTTCAGAAGGAGTGGAAAATGACAACCAGAGAAGGAAAGGAAAAGGAGGGAAAAAAAGTGAGAAATCGGAGGACGGGGTGAGGAGGTCCAGCCTCGCACAGATGGTGGGTGTTGGTTGCCAGGGCAACATTGAACAGGCAGAACAATGAAAATATGGCATTATTTTCAGAGCTCTCATCAAATGTAACCTTCTTCCCTCATCACAAGCTCTTTTCTGGCATTTGCGGTGTTGAAACTGACAGCTCGCTGGCTAATCTAAAAGATACGAGAACAATTTACTGACATTTGTACAAACTGCTTCAACAGAGTCTTTTAAGCTCTCCTAAGGTTCAACAACAGACGATTTTATACTCATTTAGACTGCAAAGACACATTAAGAGGTTTTCTAACATGAGCCGGAATAAACAACTACACTATTGTGAGTGGTCTGAAGAGGTCTAGGAAGGCCCACCAGCAGAAAAGCCAAAGAGTGTAGGGACTAGGGGATATTTTTTAAATCGTTTAAAAAAACAAAAACAAAACGGTTTGTTTTTTAAAGTGAAGGATAGGATGAGGAAGAACGAGTGATTGATTTGTGCACTAAAGAACAGCTCCACAAATGTACCTCTTGACCAGAGATCATCGAAACGGGCCACCATCTGTGCATTCATCACTCAATTATCACTTAAATGGTCCAATGAAAGCCCTAACACAATGAATCACAACTTTGACTTGCCCACTTAATCCAATAATCTGGAGGCAGGTGGCAAACAACGCTTCCGATTGGCTGACCCCAAGCTGAGCACACTGGGTAATAAGTGGGTGTATCAATGCACTAATGGTTATAATTAGACACACATGGAAAAACTGCACGCTTTCGCGCCCAGGCCAACCTTCAGTCGACTGCATAACCAGTGACCTCAGCGTGGGCCGGACACAGATTTGAAACTCTTCCAGCTTCAGAATGGTGTAATAATGAAAGTCTGCCACAGGCGTTTTTGGCCCACATTTGGCCCCCTTTTTGCGTCAGCACAAAAAACATGTTGTACCCTAATGGATCTAGAGACTTAACGGAGGTGAGGAGCATTATTTAGAAGGGAAATGGCTTTGAAAGTAGACCCCGGGGTGGTTGATACTAAAATCTGTTGCGATAAGCCATTTTGTGGGAGTGAAATCTTAGTTCACCCCTGTAATGATGCTGCAGGGAAAGTGATAAATACTTTATAAGTGTTTTAGCGCTTTATTTCAATTCAACGAGTGCCTCGCCATCACTTTTAAAAGTTCATCACTTGCAAGTTTTAGATTTCTTAATTTGTCTCATTTGTTATCAGTTCTCCATTTATAGTCATCTGCAATCATGTGATGACAGATCCACACTTACGTGTGCCAAACTCATAAACCGTGACCCTTACAGCAACACCAGCACTGTTTACACAGACCAGAGAGGGCAAACAGGCTGTGGACTTTACGAGCCAACATTCACGCCTGTGAGCTTGCCTGTTTGTTTGCGCTGGCCGTCGTGGTCGGTCAGGCTCTGCAAACACGGACATACGTGATTGAGAACGATAGAAGCGTCGGAGGAGGAAAAAGACAGACAGAAAGAGGCAGCCGTAACTTTATGCGGCTCCAGAAATGCGCCCTGTGATCGGGTTACAGAGCTGCGACCGCATGGCCGTCTCCCCGGAGAGGATCAGGTGAATTCCCAGGATAGGAGGGCCTCAGAAGGCAGACACTCCAGATTTAATTATACGCTTTAAAGAGGATTATTCAGCTCTGCATGAGAGAGACAGATGACTACCTGCTCTCCCCCTCTCTTCCTTTTCGTCTCCAAATCTTCTAGCTCTCCATCACTTCTCGTTTTGTCTTGATGGGCGCGGGATTAATGAGTGGATGCTCTTACCTGGGCAGGGAGGCGTACTGTCGCTCGACGTCCTCATAGCGGGGTGTCAGTCTGGGGTCAGGGTTTCTCATTGGCATCTGGTAAAGGGCAATAAGAGAGCAGAGTGAAAAAGAGCCGAGGCGGTGTACATGACACGTCACATAATGATTGACTGCAATACAGCTACTGCGGTGTGTGGCAGTGTCAACAGGGCACTATACACACAAAGCATGCTGTACATAATAATTCTAGACATAAAAAACATGAGCATTTAAGGCTATTACTTACACAATCAAAGATATCACAACATTGAAATACATTTTAAACAACTGAACAGTGAACAAGTGTAATTATTATTACAATTTAAAATTAATTATTAAATCTATCCATCAACCCATCTATCCAAATGAAAAGTGATTATTTAATTAACATAATAATTGTAATTGTTATAATTTATTTTTATTAACTCATACTTCAAATAATAATTGCTAATAATTATACATTTTATATAATTATATTTAGTCTCAACTAAAAAAGACTTTATAATAGCTACACACATTTAGCTTCACTCATTTTTATGAAGGTAATCACATATATCTGGAAGTTACAGGTCACTGGTGTCTGAAGAGTCACTAAACCCACAATTACAAATATGTCATAATATTATATTCTAATTGCAACTGTGCCCCCCATATTTAAAATAGCATTTTTTGCCATGACCCCTGGTAATTTCTCAACTTGGCACGAGGACACCTATTCCACCTAGGTAGACACCCCCATCAGTCTCGTCACATTACTGTGCAGTTGTGAAACATGAACTAACATGAGAGATTTATTCAATGCCACATTCTAGACCAGCATTGGCCCTGTCACTCTCTCTCTCCACATTCATCACGTAGTCACCTTCCCCCTGAAATACCTGCTGTGCCCTATAATCAAGCCATGAAAGGCAGTGTGAGTTGCTTACAAAGGCTGCTTATTGGGGGATTTAGTCCTGGGAGTCTCGGGGAGGGGGTAAATAGCCAGATCCCAGATTATGTTTCCTAAAACAGGATGGAGTCTAACAGTCCTCCAACCCTCCTAGACTAAGCCTGACTCAAGCCCAAGGAAGAGCCAGATTAACTGTGTGCATTACATTAGCAAGATGAGCAATCTCTTAAAAGACGAGCTAAACCTCCCCTCATTCAGCACGCAGATTTGGCAGCATCTCCTGCTTCCTTCCTCTAAAGACCGCCGGTTTCAATGGGATTTGGTCAAAGCGTGTGCAACGATCATGCCGTTTAGAGTCCGCATAAAACATTCAGTAGCAGAGACTTCATTTTGGTGAGACTTCCCCCATTTGTCTCGCAGCCTTCCTTTCCCTCTTCACCCGAAAAAGCAAAAAGATGACAGAGGTTTGGGACTGCGAGAATTGTACCCTGACACATATAGGCAACTTAATAAATTATAAATACTGACATATAATCCATGAGGAAATTATTCCAGTAGATTTAGCAGGGCCTGACAGATGAAGGTTGGGGCCATTATGGAAAACTGGCTGCTTTTCCGAGGGCAATATGTGTGAAATTGTGTCATCTGTCTCAATGAGCTGATTTTAAATACACAGCTCGCCGTGCCACCACCTCTCTCTCCATCGTCCTCATAACGGCTGCCCTCCTGCCTGCATATTACCCACATTTTTCCTCTCAGTCTCAAAAAAAACCCTCAAATGTCTTCAGGGCTCCAATATATATGATGAAAGGACAGGCGCACATTACCTGTGAAAAAAAAGGAGGCTAGTTGAGAGAGAGGGCAGAGAGGAAGTGCTTATGATGGTTTCAATCAGACACATATTCCTCATCTCTATCTTTGCCTCTCCTTTGCAATGAACTCCATGAGTAACAGAAGTGGGCGTCTTTGAATGTTGATGACGGTGAAATTCAGAATGGTGAAGATGCCTTGAGGGTTAAAGAAGAGAACTTATCTTCAAATAGAGCAGATATCGCTATCTGACACAGGTGATCCAAACTCAATATTTGGTAAAGAAAAATGTAAAGGACCCTTCCTCTACAGGGATCGATATCTGGCTGGATCTGTCCCGCTGTAATGACAGCAGTGATTTGCTTCGTTATTTGGCTGTGCCCTCGCATTCACACCATGTTGCTAACTGTGTCCACACTCTGCCCTCTCACCATCTGTGCTTTCAACTCTGACAGAAGCTGCCAATCCGTGCTGACCGAAAACCAGCCAATCAGGAGGAGATGGACAAACTGTGGAGCATGAAACGAACACCCCGTAACACTGAAACTGATAGCAGCACATACAAGGATAAAACCATCTTTTTTAGGCGCATAGCCTGTGGCTAGAAAGGAGACGAAGAGATCAATGATGACTTCCCTCATTTAAGGGCCGATCAGATATAGAAGTGGTGTGGCACAGCAGTTAAGGCTGGTAACCGAGGGGTTGCCGATTCGATCGGAGCAAGAAGTGAGTCATCACCGCTGTGCCCCGAGGAAGTCTATAATACCTGGAGTAAGATCTCCTTTAGCATTCCCATTCATCTCAATGACACTTGCTTGGCTGGAAGCACGTGATTTGAAATCTGCCATCTTTCCTCATGGCCAAAGAAGTGTTCGAGTCAATCACCTGGGCTGCTGATGCAGAATTTACATCATTACAACACTGATTGGCTTAAGGTACCATGCAGAGAGTGACTATTCTTAAGTGTGATAAAGAAAGTCTATTTCATGCTTTAAGAAGCCCTCAAAAGAAAAGTAATACACATTTGCTATAGAATAGAGTGCAACAGTTGAGTAAAAATACTGCTCATTTTCTCCATAGGGGAACTGATTTTTAACAATAAATATGAAACTTTAAAGCAAGACTTGCTGTGAGCTGAGAGGTTGTTAATCGATGGAATACGTTTTTGTTGAAACCATAAGTGCACATCATTGTAATTGTGTGTAACAGTTGAGCGTCTGGGGAAAACTACGTTTAACATGATTCTGAAAAGAAAATGATGACGCACAATACTAGGGTTTGGAGACTTCAAGTACACATACTTGTTCTTTGCTTTGTGAACAATTTTCAAATAAAGAACTGCAATCATGTGAATCAGATCATAATTGGTTGGTTTGGTTTTTGGCCTAGAAGACTTCTCTATGGGAAACATACTTCAAGGCCTCTAAAAAGTGGCCAGGCACTGTTGTGTTCTAAAATCTTAAGACGCTAACAATAATAATAAAAAAAAATGAATGAGAACACATTAACCAGTAAAACACTGACCACTTTATTGTACCCTTACGTATACCAGACAACCCCAGAATGCTCCAGGGGAAATGTCCCTGTATAATGTAGTTTCCTGATGAAAATCTAGGGTGAAATTATATCGGATTTACACCATGGTAATGAAAAAAACGTGCACTATTTTGATTCTATTTAGGAGAGCTGAAATGCAGCATTTGGTATGTGATACACCTGATGTTCTGCTTTGAATCAAGACTTAGTGAGCTGCCTCAGTACCTACATAGGTAGCTATCTTTTAAGGAAGACTCAAAAGGGAAAGATCTGGAAAGCGGTACACAGCCAAGTCTAACACATTTGACTTTAGCAAAGCTTAATGTTAGCATGTTGCTAACAGCAAAATATTACAGTAAATATAAATAAGAGCTATTTTCACTGATGCTATTTGGGTTTAATAAAATTATTTATTTACATTTCTCTTTGGTTTGCCTGCCATTTCAGATTCTTCCCTGCTAAAAAAAACAGCATATGCTGGTTAGGTATGTTTTGATGCTGGGATGCTGGTTTATGCTGGTCACGTGCTGGCAAAGAACCAGCTAAAAACCCAGCTTAAACCAGCAAAAGACCATCTTAAACCAGCTTATGCTGTTTTGTTCAGCAGGGTTATTAAACTAAACACTGCTGGGATACACCACCACAAAACAGAACATCAAATACAAAAAACAGAATAACAAAAAACTGGTTAAATACATTTTCATGTATCTGTGAAAACCCCTGACATCTGAATATACGAGTAGGTGTATGACTAAGTTAATTGTGATCGTGTGTGTGTGTGTGAGTGTAGGCACAGAGGCCAGTGTTTTGTGTGGGGTGTGTGTGTGTTTGCTCAGGGGGCACTGCAGGTCTCTCTCTGGAGACGGTGTATTCATCCCTCTGCTCTGAGCTGCACAGGGCTCATGCATATGTAAAACGCAGAGATGAAATCAGTCTGATTTTACAGTTCACTGCAGGCTAGGTAAACAAATGAATGCGAGGAGGGGAGAGGTGGAGGATTGTGTGCTGGAAAGGCAGGGTGGGGTGTGCTGACTCACACCCTCAAAAAGGCAGCACCCCGGCCTCATTAGAGTCGCCTCACCTGCAGGCGCCACTAAAGAAATCTCTTGATCTGACCGCGCAAACTCTCACCCACGACATCACGGCCAGACTCGCAGTGCTGAAAATGGCACTTGTTAAATGTTAATAACCCAGAAATGAGTTTATTCATGAAGAAACCTTTAGCGGTGCAGATTAATCTGTCCTTTTCAGTAGCTCTAAGTGATGTTGAACAATACGCTGTTTGATAAACCTCCTAAGATACTAAGTACATACCATCAAAACACTCGTGCTAAATCATACATGTCTGGCGGCACATAATGATTGATAATGAATGTTAAGCATAAAAACACAGTGTACTTTTTATTTGTGAAACAGAAAGGTACATATTCAAAGGGATGTGCTTTTTAAAAGCATTGACCTTGGTAGTCTCCAATTTCGGTTATTTGCAGATCTTTGTTTCATTAGCTGTAAATATCAGTCATTTTCTAGAATTTCTAAATGCTGCATAACCTGCATCTCCTCTCTAAAATCTAAAATAAATGCCCTTTAAATTTGTTTTATGTTTTCGCTGAATATTAAAAGACAGAAATAAATATATATATTTTTTAAATGTATCAGAAAGTTTAAAATGGCACATTTATTAATATGTAGTAATATTAAGTAGTAATATAATATATGCTCCACAAGGCTGCATTTATTTGATTAAAAAAAAAAAAAAAAAAT
This sequence comes from Enteromius viviparus, assembly GCA_032353835.1. Classification (NCBI taxonomy): domain Eukaryota; kingdom Metazoa; phylum Chordata; class Actinopteri; order Cypriniformes; family Cyprinidae; genus Enteromius; species Enteromius viviparus. Next base: position 12,945,621 of record JAUCNO010001888.1, read on the forward strand.
TAAGATGTGAAATATATTTGCGATGTAAAAACACCTTTCTCTATTTTAATATGTATTAAAATCTAATTTATTCCGGTGATGCAAAGCTGGATTTTCAACATCATTACTCAACACAAGGGTCACACGAGCCTTCGGAAATAATATATAAATATAAATTCTAATATACTTTATTATCAGTGCTGGAAACTTTTGTGCTGCTAAATATTTTGTGTAACCTGTGATACTTTATTTTTCATGAATCTTTAATGAATAGCAAGTAAAAAAGAAAAAGCATTTATTTAAAATAGAAATCTTTTCTAACAATATACATTACCTTTCAAAGTTGGGGGTCAGTAATTTTTTATCCTTTCTTTTTTGTAAGAAATTAAAACATTTATTCTGCAAGGATGTGTTAAATTGATAATAAGTGATAGCAAATATTTATTAAAAAAATATTTATATTTTGAATAAATGCTGTTCTTTTTAACTTTTTATTTATCAAAGAACCCTGAAATAAGTTTTGCAGTTTCCAAAAAAATTCTGGCAGCATCAAAGTTGCCAACATTGACAATTCTAATAATAAATATTATATTACCATATTATATTTCAGCACATTAGAATGATTTCTGAGTGGAGTAATAGCTGATGGAAATTCACCTTTACATTACAGAAATAAATTATATGTCGATAGTCCATGTCTTTTTAAACAAACACGATCCAGTATGATTCTGTTTGTGTCATTCACTACGAGCATTGTCCAGCAGAACAAAACATTTCCACATTATTTTCCAAGACTCTTATAATCATTTTTTAAAGCAAATCTCAATTTAACAAGACATCAAAAAGTGCGGAAACTGTTCAAGAATCGAACCCTTGTCCACCTGGGGTGACGATGAGCAGCAATAAACACAGTGGCGTCTGACTGACAGACGCGCTGGGTGATGTGTGTCAGAGTTAAGCTTCGTAATGAAGGCCATTGGGACGGCATGGTGGGAGAGCAGGCCGATGCTGTATCCTCCATCCCACTCGTCCCTGCTCCTTCAGAGCTAATGGCCTACAGAAAGCCATTTCACGGCGTGCCGAGCAGAGGAGAGGAGAGATGAGAGGGTAATTCAGGCGGAAGAGACTGACACAGCCAGTCGTAAAGCGTCCTCTCCATCCCTTCATGCCGTGTACAATCCATGAGCCATCAGCACCATTACCTGGACCACCGTTTGCCCCAACCCACCCGTGCTGAAACTTATTTTGATGTATTCATCCCTGACGCAAGACCAAAAATGGCAGGCCAGTGCCTGTGAAGTCAATATGAAATGACATCGAAATCCATTTTCTTCTATAATGTAACATATTTCAGAGTGAAGCAGAATATTCAAATAAATAGGACAAACCTTATTTTTTTTTAAGGAATTATTCAATTATCATGAAAAGGAAGGCTTTTTGATATTAAAGTTTAAAGACCATAAAATGTAATTGTGTCATCATTAGTGCTATTTGTGTATAACTGAGATCCAATTATTTGAATGATTTTTTACCTTGAAGTCTATATGTGGTCTATGACAGTACAGCGCACAGAGTAGTGTTGTGAACTCTATGGGTAGAGTCTGTTTAAAATTCCCTTAAGAGTGAGGGTGGAGAATATGCTGATGTTTTGTGACAGGACATATTTAATCCGAGACACGCAGTTCTGTCATGTGAAGGACTGGAGCGATATTAATATCTGCATTGATAAATAGGCTCCATTACTCCATCATGTTCAGCACTCATAAAACACAGTCAGCGGCGGGTAACATAAAAAGTCTGGCCAAGAAAAAAAAATCAACTGCAGACAGCTAATAACATCCAGCTCCTTTGCAATTTGTTAAGATCTGGCTTTCACTTTGCAAAACGACAGGCTGCAGTGAAAAATGAAAAGCCCAGAATTTCGGCTACTTTTCCAGCTGACTCAAGAGTTTCGTCATCCATCAGCGGCCTGTGCACGAGCGTGCATCTCCGCCGCTCATTACTTAGACTCAGTCACCTGATCACTTCCTCCAAAGGACATGAATAACCAGACATGTCAATTTTAACTGCAGGGCGATCATTTATTCCTCTGAGCTGGTCATATGAATACTGACAGTGCTCCAAACACGCACCGCTTCCTTCTGGGAGTACAGAAGGGAGATAAGCAGGGAAGGATATGTCTCAATCTGTGATTGTACATGAGAACAGAGTCAGATCTTGCATAATGATGCATGCATAACCAAAGCCCTCATTGGAACAAGCTGGTTCCCTCGGGCCACAGTGGAAGAGCCCGCCTTTAGTATGTGATAGCAAGTGAGAAAGCCTGGGTTAGGTGCAGAAATTAGAAGCAAAAAAATAAAAAAGGTATTCAATGGAAAACTACCTTAAAATGCATGACATTTTTTATTTGGCCGATTTAAATTATTTTAATTTATGGGTGAACTAACTTTTTAAATCATATCACCAAAACAAACAAGTAAGAATTAATACTGCTTTTTTTTTTTAAAGGCTTTTCTGGGTTTTTCTAAAAAAAAAAAAAAAAAGCAGCAGCAAACTTAGTTTTTTTAAATAATAAATATATAAAATGTATTTATCATAATTTTGTCAATTTGTCAAAAGTTGCTATCATTAATAGATAAATCTAAATAAATCATAGTAATGTTCAAACATTGTCTGTTTTTCCTTTTTTTTGGTAAAAGAAATTAATGTTTCTAGGACACATTCAAATAATATGACTAAGTAAAAAAAAAAAAAGTAAATTTTAAACAAATGCAGATCTTTTCCAATCATCAAATAATGCATTTCTTTTAAAAATGCATGCTTTTCCAAGAAAATATTACATAACGCAGCTGTTTTCAATATTGCTAATAATAAGAAATGTTACTTGAGCAGTAAATCAACATATTAGGCTACATGATATATATTACAGACTGAAGACTAGTGAAAATCAGCGTTTCCATCACAAGAATAAATTACATTTTAAAATATATCCAAATAAAGTAGTCCACATTTAAAGGGGATCAAAAAGTTACAGTTGTCTTAAGCCAAACATGCATTTCAGTTTTATGTTTTAGGACAAATTTGATGGAAGGTTTTAATTCACCTCAAACGTTGACTTGTGTGGTTATTTGAAATTATAATAATATTTCACAAAATACTGTTTTTACTGCCTTGTCATAGCATAAGAGACTTCTTTCAAAAACCTTCAGGACAACTTTTGAATGGTAGTGTAAATTTACATGTAAATGTAAAAAAAAGAATAATGATAAATTGATGTAATACTGTTTGTTAAAACTTATGTTATCAATGTAATTTATGTGCTGCTGGGAATGTCTCTTGCAGGGGCGTAGCCAGTAATGGGCCAGGGCGGCACTGGCCCGCCCACATTACTCCCTGGCCCACCCAGGCAAGTTTGATCAAAATACATTTTTAGTTTATTTTTATTATTCAAATGTATTAAAAAATATATATATTAATATAAACCTGATTTATTTATTCATTGCCGAATAAAATCAGGTTTATATGAGTATATTTATTTAAGTAATATTTTTTCTAGGAAAAAATATAGGCCCGCTCACTTTTTCAATGGCCCGCCCAAAATACAATTTCTGCCTACGCCACTGGTCTCTTGATTGGCTAAATGTTTAAGTGGAGGGACTGTCATAACTTAAAAAAAGTATCATCTTATCTCCTTCCACACACATCCATACGAGTGAACACAGCAGTCCTATACACACACACACACACTCCAACGCAACCACCCACATCGAATCAGCCGAAACCACAGGCCCTCTTCTGACTGTTAATTGAGTTTAGCCAAAGTGCTGCCATTGCACAAGCGATGTGAGTTATAGATTATAAGAACCTCTCACACGACCATCGATTCCACACTGGGGTAACGGCCCAGCGCAGGGCCAGAGAGAGCTGATGTGAGCTGAACGCTGCTTTGAGAATCTCTGCCATTTAATTAAGAGGAGGAGAAGGTCAAGGGGCAGCTGTGCAGCTACACCACTAATGCAGAGAGGAGAATTCTATTTATGAATTACAAAAGAAAACCGAAAGGTTAAAGCTAAGCTGTACATCAGACAACAATTTTCCTCAGTTGCAAAGGATCAGGTTCAACACGCACCCACGGCAATGTAACTATTTTTAGTTTGAAGAATCTGTATAAATTAGTACAATCTAATTTGTGTGTTGACATAAAATCTGCTTATGCTTCACGGATGGGCATTTTTAAGTGCGGACCTTCTTGCTTAAAGGCGAAATACTTTATATGACTTTAAAAAAGTTGAATATATTTGAACACTATGCATTGTTAAAGAGGTAAAAATAGGCATCAAACAAACCAAAACACAACACACTCATCGCATGGCAAATAAAAACAACGCATGCTCTAAAATTGGCTCAAAATACCAAACGTTTACAATGTGTCCATGATATGCAATAAAAGATAATCAGAGTTGTTGTCCCAACCAACCGCGACGGCAACAAGTGAAATTTCTATTTTAGAAAGGGTTTCTATTCCTACAATGTCTAAAGCAACTAGAGCAACAATATACTATAAAGGTAATATTGGGTATTGATTATGTGCTTTCTTCAATGTAAAAAGTGTCTAATGTGAGTGTGAATAACATATTTGGGTGACATTTATAACCATACTGAAATCAACAAAAGATAGATCTTAAAAACGAAAGCTAACATGCACGTTAAAACGGCAAACTCAAATCAACAAGCACGTTCCAAAACAAAGATGCTATCAGTTTCTCAGTAAGTACATTTAAAATGTTCAAAAGGTTTAATACTTATGAATTAGATTTGAAACTTGTTTATTACGTGCAGTGCGCTTCCAGAAAGAGCTTGTCCAGACCTGCTTTTGTTTGGCTGAGATCACGCCGCATAGTTGTCGCGTCGAATGTCAGTGTGTTAGTTAGGACATTGTAATATCCTCCAATCGGATGGAACTAATCTGAAACGAAATTCTGACACAGTGAAGCTAAAAACTCATCATGCATTAGGCGATTTCTATGAAACATTCCATACCAAATAATCAGAATAGCTCTAGTTTTTCTTCCAGGCTTTATTTTTAGTTTCTTCTAAAAATCAAACATTTCAGAACCACACTGAAGTTGTAAACTATTGTTTTCTGGGTTAAAACGGCTGTTGTTTCTTTCTATGGACCTTTTTTTGCTACTTTGACACAAAAAATAACATTATAAAGAGACCCTGTTCTCAATTTCAACAAAAATGTCAACGCCAAGGCAAAGATGCCACACCTGAAGCAGCTTCCTCAGCTATGACTGAAGAATTACTCACCATGTGCATTCGCGTGGAAGAACTTGGGAGGAAACGTGACAGACTGTCTATAGTACTCAAGACGACCTGTGATACTTCACTGGAAAACTCACTTTCACCTACCCGAACAGCTCTGGAATTCATTAATACATCTTTGGAGTCATGCGGAGTCTGGATTCTGTGCAGTAACTGCTAGGTCATGGCCCCAAAAGCTGTCATATTTGTCATATTTATAGGCGCCATATTTTATTTAAGCGATGCATAATGATCACATTTGAAAGTGAATAATTCTACATTTCATTCCACAAAGCTATCGTATGACTTCAGAAGAGGTAGAACACAGCATACAAGTCCTACAGGGTTGCTTTTATGTCGTTCACAGCACTTTTCTGTTGTTTTGGATGTAATGATATTACGCGATAAATATATAAGTATCTGGGAAGAGGCTGCCCTGTATATGCACTTTACTAAACCAAAAAAAAAAAAAAAAAAAAAGAGAAAAGACAAGCTTTTCCCACATGCAATTCTCTCAGCTTTGGAAAAACAAAGCTCATGTAGTGCAGATGAATGTGTTTTGTGTATCAGCAGTTGAATCTCAATTGTGAATGCAGCTCTTGTTATACAAAATCCAGCATTACGAGGTCACGGAGCGTTTTAGATTGGGCTGATAAAACAGAGCTGGTGACTCAAGTGCCGACCAGCTTTTGGAACAAAAGTAGCCTTCCTGTGGCTGTGTCAGTCTGGGTCATCCTCTCTGTAAAGAGCACCTGGCCCTTAAAAACAGACAATGCGGAAGCCGTACAATGCTAATTCAAGACTACTTCAAGGAAGGTACTAAATGCTTTGGAATTCCTGTCCATCTTCAGTAAGAGGAATGATAATTTTGTGTTTGACCTTTGGTCTTTTGCAGCTCTCTCTCTCTCTCATTCGATCGCCATGAGCAACACTCAAACTCGTTCGAAATGTCACGAGGCAAAAGAAGAAAAACAAACTCATTCATTCAAGTCCACTTCTATCTGCCGCTCTCCTTTACTGCAGTAATTGCTGTGGCTTGTGAAAAGCCATCAGTTTCCAACCCTAATTAGTGAAGGCTCTTAAAGTCTCTCCAGTCGTCCCTGAATGCCGTTCCCGCTGGCAGCCCCTGTGACGGCCAATAGACTCTTACCCAGCAACAAAAAGATCTATTTGATAGCTTTAATTTTTCATAATTTTCTCTAATGAGGGTGCATTGATTTTAACTAGGACATGAACGCTGCGAGGGGAGAGCGGGAGCTAACGCAGTGACTTCTCGCACTCGCTCCTCTGAGAATCTGTTGGTAGAGCTAAGCATTTTGTCGCATCTGCAGCTTTTTGGTTGCGTTGAACAAACTACTGCAAACATCTGCTTGTTAATGTAAAGTTGTTGTGTGTTTGTTTGCTGAAGCTGCATGCATATCACAACATAACGTACCACATGCTAAGCGCTTTTAAATACATAGTGTTACAAAAAAACTCTTATTACTATTTTCACGCTTTTGTTGAAAGTAATCGTTCACACAAAGATGACAAACCTCTTATTATTTACTCACATTAATGTTGTTCCAAACCCATATGACTTCCTTTCTTTCATAGAAAACAAAAGTAGATATTTAGAATAATGCTTATGCAGTTCTTTTTAATATAATAAATGTATAATATATATATATATAAATATTTTCTTGTTTTTTGCCTATATACAGTACACACACACAAAAAAAAAATCACTGAATTTATCTTTTATATGGTAAGTGGTTGCATTCAATGTATTTTAGCTACATTTAAATAAACAAACAACTATCCAAATTTTATTTTATTTAAATGTGTCTGAAATAAATAGTTTGCGAGCACTTAAAATGCAGTATTTGGCTAATTTTGCAAAAGTTAATAAAACAATTATAAATAAAATTATTTAATTTAATTTAATTTAATTTAATTAATTTAATTTATTTAAGTTTAAAATTTTAAAATTCATTAATTAAAAGAAACACAGGTTTGGAACGCTCGTGTTTGCACAAATGTGTGGTTTTTAATTATAAAGCAATGTGAAAAGCTTTTCATTTTTTCACACTACTCGAGTACCTTGGATTTATGTGCATTTTTAATAAGTAGAGATTTTTATCTTATGCTCACCAAGGCTACATTTATTTAATCAAAAAATATATTCAAGCTTTGAAATATTTTACAATGTGTTTTCGATTTAAATGTTATTTATTCCAGTTTATGCAAATGCTGCATTTTCATCATCATTATTCCAATTTAATCATTCAGAAATGATTTTGATGTGCTGACCTGGTGCTCAAAAAACATATCTCATTATTACAATGTTGAAAAATGTAAACAATTCTAGAACCATTTTCTGGAAACTGAGACTAAAGTCTAAATTTATCTGGAAAATATTTTTAACAACAAGTCTTTACTGTCACTTTTGATAAATTCATTGCATCCTAGTTTAATATAAAACTATTTTTTTCAATAAATAAACCTTAATTACCTCAGACTTTTAAACAGTATTATATATGTTGGCATTAGCCAATGCAACAGCTGACATAATGAACAATACTTCTACAGCATTCATTTGATCTTGTACAATGGTGTACAATATGCATGCATTAGTTGTGTAAATTAATATGAATCCATTATGAACAAACATGAATTAACAACAAACAATATTACACTTATAAAAGGACAATCCTAAAAATTAACAATCTATACAATCTGCTGTAAAAAATGTTCACTGTTAGTACCTATATATTATCAAACCGGACCTTGTAAAGTGTAATCATGCATCCTTTACAGTATCCTGTGAACTTAAGAAGAGTCAACAACATCTTTCAAAAAGTCTATATCCGAATGAGTGGCAGAACTAGTCTTCTATATGAAGTTCCTCCTCCTCCTGAACTGAAATGTCAGGCGTACCTCAGGGATGTCCATATGAGTATGAGCGAGTGTGTGGGTTTGTGAGAGGATGTAATGGAATATGAGTGTCTACACGGTGTCAAAAAGTGGATGCGAGTACGATTGAGCATGAAAATGTGTGTGTGTGTGTAGCAGTAGGGAAATGGGTGTATCTTTGAGGCCTCTCTATGAAGTGTGCTGAAGCTCCCACATGTAATTAGAACAGTTTTCCTCCTACTTTACTTTCTTCCACATCCACTTAATTTTAGCAGCCAGGGTTTGTTACGTAAAACCTGGGAGAGCTTCTCCACACTGTCAGTTGTGGAAACGTTCTCTCTTTTAACGGCGCACAAGAAGATGAATCCGCAAATTATAATTACTTCAAATCTGTATCCGTATTATAGTGCGATAACAAAAGAGTGTGTGTGGACCAAACGGGGGGCTGTTTGTTTGCGCTTCCAATGCAGCGCTGATCTTCAATCGCAATCCACACTCTTGAGTTAATGCTTAATTTGAAATGTCAAATCCTTTCAGGATAAAGCCGGATAAACAGGAAAATAAGAAATGTCACATACTCAAGTCCCCGACACTCAGGCAATTAACCGCATTAAAGGTCAATAACCAAATGCATGCTGCTTTTAATGACTACGGCCTCTTCACACATCATGTCTTTTAATGGCGTCCCATATCTATTTTTATCAAGATTTTCTTTTCGAAATGGCAACTCAAGGTTTTGATTTGATATGTTATGACAAAGTAAGCAAATCGCAGTGCCACTGGATACCTAGAACAAACCAAATGACCTTCTTCTCTGTCTTTGCTATTCTTACATTCTTAACTCAAGGTTCCTTTAAGATAAATTACGAAACCTAAAATAAAAGAGGGTGCTGACATTCTCTAAAAGTTGGACAAATTTTCTGCTCTTCCTGAGAATATACCTTCCTTTGTTCTCTTAATCCCTTCCAAGAACTTTTAAGATGGGAAGTCTGGAAAACGGGGGTCCTATCTGGGTGGCAATGGCTTAAAGAAATTATCTCCAGTTCTTAAACCCCCTTTTCTGTTCCACTTTCCTTCTCGTTTCTCCCTTATCGCTCGTCCACCTTGAGTATTTTCAAGGACGACCCACAATTTGAGGGGGAAAAACTTCTAAAAGCCAGACCCTTTGAAATCTGATTGGCCCGGTGAAATGCATCTCCCTTAAATCACAGAGTTTCTCCAGTGTGTGTACTTTTTTTTTTTTTACAAATAGAAACAGCTATTTATACACATGTGGATTTGGTAGAGCGTGATAGCGCTATCATGTTTGCACACAGATCACTGTGTAAACGGTTCTGTACAGAAATGTCTTAACTCACTGGAAGTCATGGATAGATTACAGAACTTAAAGCTGGATACCGCTGGTCTGCTTTTTAATGTGCTATTGACTTTTCTGTAAGGGGAATGAAAATTCCACCTTCGTTTATTCATACAAAACTTGTATGAGTGTCTTTTTCTGTGACATTTTGATAATTGCGCTGGCTACTCTTTTCCATGTTGGTACTACAGCAAGAGACTGGAGCTTTCCGGCACCTAATGTAATGCAAAAGCATCATACAAATATCATAAAAACTAGAAATTTAATTTAAACTTCTAAAGTCGTACATGCACGATTATGAGAAATTCAGAAATGTTTCATGAATTAATCATCCAGGCCAGTTTTCTGATTGCTTCATCTATTCATGATTGAATCACTCTCTACTGAACGCTGACATTGACGCTGCAAGGAAATCCAAAGCAGATGTCAACATCTTCAATAATAATTTCAGGTAGCACCTCACATAAATTCATCAAAGATTTTGGGGAACATTTTAGAAATATCTAAACATTCTTAAATCAAAGACATCAAAAGTCAGTTTAAGCTTAAAACAAGAAAAGTATCTACTACCGGGGTAAAAAAAAAAACTTCGTTTCAAAAAACTTAATTCAAAGGAAAACAAATATATATCTTTTTCTTACCATATTGACCCATATTATTGTTCTTGTTTTCATCTTTTTTATTTTTTTGTAATGTTTGCATTCAGAGGTCTTGCACAGACAATTCTGATACATTTATGTTGTTTTCACATCACCGTTGGCAAGACCCCTTTATTTATAATAGAATAGAATCGTGACAAGCCCAGTATTCAAAAGATATCCTTTTGTCTTCCACAAAAAAAAAAAAAGAGAAAATGATACATGATTTTCATTTTTAGGTGAACTATAACGCACTCTCTTTTTTTCCTATTCAACTGCCGCCTGCAATTTTCACGAGTGTGTTGCTCTCCAGGTGGATTTCTTCTGTAACCAACTCCAAACATTAATTATATTTTCCATTGTATTTGTTTTCGCACAAATGTTTGTGAATATTGTTTGAACTTCAGCCTGTGAGTGACACTGTGAGCGCTCTATGTCATCTTGTGTGTAAACATACATTTGGATGTGTGAGTGTGTGCGTGTCGGTCATGTGTCCAGACGCGTGTGTGTCTGATAGGGGAGCAGCTGGCTTGGCAGGCAACTTCAGATGAGGGTATAATGGGATGGAGGCTCTGCCTCGCTCTCTCCTTCATGGAGATGATTGCTAGAGAACACTTGGTTTCGAACCAGCACCCCGTGCAACACCAATTCCCACAGCTACCCGCCGCTGCTGCCATCAACCACAGAGCCCTATCTGTCAGTCAGTGCACCTCTGAAAATCACCTGTATGCCATCTAAACACTGCACAGAACATAGCCTGATCCAGCAAATCACCAGCATATATTTAAACAAGAAACGTCACACTTTCACATTTTCTAATGCATTATTAGATCATTCTTGCTCTCTCTATTAATGCGATTTCATTCATTATAGATGGCTCATCCAATCAAATACAAAAATAAATCATATGTGATGTATTACTAACATACTACAGCAGCAAAAACAAACACGTTTGTTTAATAAAGAGCTGTTTGGTTTCTTTTCTTTGACACATACAGCACAGCTGTAGCAACCTAAAACTAAAAGTCCACATTTTTAATGTGTCAGGGGAAATACTGGGGTCTTTAAGGATAATTGCTGCGTGTTCTCTTGCAGTGCGAATTTGTACTGTTCTGACACTAAGCGTGGTTAGGCGCTGACATTCAGCTGTGCTGTAATCAGCAGCATGACGTTAAGGTGCATTACTGTCCATTACCGAGAGCCATTTAGTGCTGAACGCAGGCAGAGAGGGAGCTGGAGGAGGGTTACTGTCGTGCTGAACACTAGAGAAGAGCAGGTTCATAACTGCTCCCACCGAGATGCCCATTTTAGAGGAAGAGGGACGCAATGACATCTAAATTAGAATGGCTCTTTTGACATGCTGAACAAAACTCTTATCTGAAAATGAAAGAAAATAGACTGTAACAACTTTTGAAATTATTCCGTCATGTTTTCAAACTTTCTGCATGGACGCTGAAGATGAATGAAAATGTTTTCAGGCCTAGCAAGCTGATTGGCTGTCAAAAATGTTACTGCTTAAGTTCTCATGCAGCCAGAGCTTCAGACTAATGGCAGAAGGTCTGGGAACCTTGGCCACTTTAAATGGCAAAGGCCTACCCAAGAGACCGTAATAACTGACAGGTAAAGCAAACAATGGTGTCATGTTTGGGGGTATGGAAATGTCGCCACAATAACAGACACATGGACATCTTTGAAAGATTGTAAGCTGAAAACTTCAAATATTACACATACTTTTGAAAATATATTGTTTAGTACAGCTGTAAACATGACGACTGTTTCCAGATGTAACGTTAAGGAAGTTATACACGTTTCCCCGAAATCCTGTATCATTTAAACAATTCGACTTTGCAACTCCTGAAGTGTTTCCAATTTATGGTCTCAGACTTTCAGCCAACAGTCTGATATCACGTCGTCTGAGCTTGAGAGTAGCGCAACAAATTTGTTGTCTTCAAAAAAACAAAAAGGGAAAGCCATCTAAAAAGTTGATGTATAGATCTATAGTTCAATGTATAGATCATATAGATGTTTAGAGGGAAAAAAATCTTTAAAATTTTGCAATTCTAATTCTAAAATTGTTTTGAATAAATTTTTTTTTTTTTGCAGTAGCTCTCTAAAGCATTTATGCATTTCTAAAGCATCACTACTGAAGAGTAATTAGATGAGGAAGTGGATTGACTTATTGTAAATATCCTGAGCACGGTATTGTTTGAAGCAGATGTCATAACAAATGTCAGTAGACTGTGAAGATTTTAAAACAAAAAGCTCAATTCAGAAATACCTTCATGCTATATAAATACAAAACCAAAAGACAGCATGACATTTTTGGGGAAATTCAAAATGGGTCAGTTAAATGATAAGTGTCATGAGACAAGAAAAAAAAAATATTGTTCCTAATTTCTAAGAAAAAAGTTGCTATGTGGTACTTGCAAACACACCAAACTTGGTATAAATACTTTGGCATTCTCTTGTTTCCTAGTTTGGCAATAGTAATATGAATCTGTTTTTTTTTTACATTCCTGACCTGGGCTTAAAAATGAGAGCTAAATGAAGACTAGTTTTGTCCGACAGTGGAGTGGAATAGTACCTGTAGTACATGGTATAGTCCCTCGTGGGCTAGTCTCAGCCTCAGACGTCACACCCACGGAGCATTGGCTAAACGTCTGATGCATATGGTACACTTAATTGGAAACACTTCAGGAATGTCAAGTCGTCATCTGATTGGTTGAATTTTATCGGATTTCCGGGGGACGCGAGTGTTGCGTTTATTTTCAGTCCGCCGGGAAACAAAGAGCAGACGTGTGATTGTGGAAGAAGTCATGTCTACATGAGTGACAATGAGCATGTATCAAGATCAGTTAAACGTTGGATTCTCAAAAGTATGCGAGGTTCAAGGCATAGACTCTTTAAGGGATGTCCAGGAGTTTTGTTTGAGGCACTTAGACGAGACAAGAAGAAATATTTTAGCCTGTTTGCCAACAGGATTTGGGAAGAGTATTATTTTTCCAAACCTGGCCGACCTTTTGTCAGCATTTAGAAGGATTCCCAGCAGATCCAATTTTACTAGTTGTGTGGGTGTTAAAAAGCGGACAGATATGCTTCAAACAGATGTTTACCGCAAGTGTCTCATCGGGATTTTCAATCTGACTGACTTCTGTTATGTTGTTGTGGGGACATTTCCACGCCCCGAAACGTGACGCTGAATGAAACAACCTGTGATTGGTTGTTTGACATGTCTGTCAAATGGCCTTATGGGCGGCCCTTGGCCAAAAAAAGCTGCTATGAATTCCAGACCTTCAGCCATCAGTCTGAAGGTCTGGCTACACGTGACTAATCCTGGGCTGACTTTCATGAATTCCTGTACTTTGGGTGGTATTAGATTCTTTCAAGATCTTAAGGATCAACCTGCACACCTCATTTCTCCTAAACAATCTCAAATCTTCCTCATCTTCGCTCATTAACCAACTCAAGAAGATTCAACAAAGCAGAGCTCCCCCTTCCTTTCCCCCCAAGGCTCAATGGTGTGATACAATCCATCCTGTGAACCCTCTAGAAATGATACAGGTCAAGCACAGGCACAACGCCACTGGCCGTGAGTACAGAGGAGGGCTACAAGGTCTTTACTCTCACTGTTCCAGGGTCAAGGGTCAGAGAGGTGTAGATGGTAAATTTGTTAAGAGGCAGGGGGCAGACCTGACCGGTGAACTGTCACACTCACACCGGGAATCCACAGCAGGCCAATTAGCGGAGAGGCTGTTAAGGAATGCATCTGACCACAGCTGTCCACTGGATGACCTGGGCTCATGAAGCTGTCTGAGATAAAGCTTTCATGGTCAATAAAAGCAGTGGAAGAGATGGAAGACTTTACGTATTTACACCACTGTCAGCATTTTTAAATTGCAACAATACTGTAATTCTGAATATTTTTGCTTTTACTGTAAAATTAAAAAAAGCTAAAAGTTTTGATCAAACAAATGCAGCTTTGGTAAGCATAAGAGATCCCCTTGAATTTGTGAATAAGGCCAATAAAACAACTTGTCCACAGTTGTTTTTGAGCAAAGGCTGACCTGAGAGATGTAAAATTGAATCAATGTAATAAGCTTATTCAAATACTGCATGCACAATAGAGCAACTAACAGTCAAACGTAGTCATTAAATACAAGGCAAAATGGTCCACACAAAAGGTCAGATATGCACTTAGCCAGTGTAATGTGGCTATGCATCATCAGATTGTATTTTAATTTGGGATTTGTACAGTAAGAATTGATTTCAAAGGTTTTGAATAACGCAGCAATTATTGCTGACACGAAAGCATTTCGAACATTGTTACTGGCTCTCCTGTTACTTTGGCTCCGAGAGTTGGCACTTCAGCTGCTGCTATGGTAACTCTAGTCTCCATAGGAGCCCAGTACGTTGCTCCTAGCAGCAGGGCTTTCAGAACAGCCTTCCGATCTGTTACACTATCCATCCGGGGCCAGTCACAGAGCTTTGACCTGATAGCACAAATTATTAGCTAGGAATGAAAGCTTCCTACTGAGTGAACGCGATACCGGACAATAGCAGAAACTTCAGGGCATTCGCCTCCTTTGGTCATTCTAAAACGAGTGCCACTATTGTGCCGTTTATGGCTTAAAAATACAAATACGATGCTTCAAGTAAAACACAATGCTTTCCAGATGTCTCAGTGACATGAGTGCATTCAGGAAAAGTGATTACTTTCACTTAGAAAAGATTAATTAAGTTTATCAAAAGAAAAATCTAAGAAATTTAGAATGTTACAAAAAAAGAACTATTTCAAATAAATACACTACACATTCACTAAATACACAATACAAAAAACATGTGGCACACCTGTGAGGTGGGATGTATTATCTCAGCAAAGCAGAAGTGCTCACTATCACACATTTAGACTGATTTGTAAACAATGTTTGAGAGAAATGGTAATATTGTGAATCTGGAATGAATTTTAGATCTTTAAGTCCATCTCATGACAAATCGGAGCAGAAACAAAGGTGTTGCGTTTATATTTTTGTTGAGTGTAGTAACAATCCTGTCAGATCATCCTTCCGGTTTCTTCTGTTAAAGTTAATGTTCCCGTGTTGTTGTTGCTCAGTATGCTCGGGTGATGACTGAAGGAGGTCTGGACATCACATTTATACGGAAGTCACAGCGGCTCGTGAAAAATCACAGCTACTTGATGCAGGCTGTGTGCATTTTAATGTGGATTGACTGTTCTGAAACTTATATGGTCGTTACACAGACCTCACTTACCATGAAAAAATCATGATTTTAAAAAAAAATCACAATTATGATATAAACGTTGAAATAATAAGACATTAAAGAACTAATTAGATAATTGTGATATTTAATTACATTTTCTGTCATAACTTTCACCTAGAGATGAAATCAAAATTACATTTCAACTTTAGTATCCAATAATGTTGACAATCTCACAATTTCCACTTTCTGTCATGAATTATCTCAATATGTGCTTATTGTTAAAATTTTTATCTAATAACTGTATAAATAAATGTATCTTAGTCATTGTTTTGAGTTATCACGTGACTCACACCTGGAATCACAAGTACCACAGACGTACTGTTTTTCTTTTTTTTGAAGCATAAACCTCATAAAAAAGCTTCAGCTCTTGCAGTGTTTCTCTACAGACGCTGAGTTTCACTCTCTGCGTCACTGATACTCCACTGCCATTGGCTCATTTGTGTTCGATGGGAGGGGCTTACTGATTTTGATATTTAAACTTCTCATAATGTTGACATTTTTTTCCTCTTTATTATGAGTAGTAACTTTAGTAACTTGTTGCCCTTTATCTCAAGAATTCAACTTTATATGTTATATGATTTCAACTTATCTCATAATTATGATTTAGTATCTTATACTTGTAATGTATAAATCAGAACTTTATACATAACTCATTACTTACTCTTATTTTCACCTGTATTTCATAATTTCAACATTTTGTCCTACAGTATTATTTTTTTTTTCCCAAAAGGTAAATGTTTGTTTTTATCATTTCAACTATATGTCTTTTGACATTTTATATCTTAAGATTTACCACATAATTATTAATTAATTAAAGAAATATCCTTATGTGATGGAAATAAGTCTCCAATGGCCTCTATGTTTCTCCAGATTGTCGAAACCATGTCTCCTCTGGTTATGTTTTTGTGGATGTGACGGTGAAGACCGGAGTACTGACTGCAGAAAATTAATCACATTTGAAAATATATGAGAAAAAAACGGAATATTACTGTTTTTAATGTATTTTGAATAAATGAAAGCAGCCTTGGCAAGCAGAAGAAACATTATTATTATTATAATTTTTTTAAACTTGAAACCTTCGAAGGGTGCACCTTTCCAGAGAGAGACGTGACGCAGGCCAGATTCGAACCTGCACCTGTGAACACAGCAGCTCTGGTGAGGTCGTGCTCATTTCCCACCACTGCGTGACAAATGACTCTGTTATTGGCGTTAATAAAGGCATGTTTTGTGCTCATAACTGCATGTGTGATCTTCAGGACAAATGGTCAGTGAGAGTGACCGACCGACCGCTATTCCTCTCTCTCTCTCTCTCTTTATGATCTGCGCTTCCCTTCGCTCGCCCCATCCCTCCTTAATATGATGTAAAAAGCTAATCGCATGCAAATGTCTGTTGTCCCGGTAACACGGCCGAAAAATCCCTTTGATGTTTCACCCAACTCATTCTCTCCACGTTCTCTTTGTTCGCCCGAGTCTCGCTGCCTCGTCAACACCCCCCCACCTCTCTCTCTCTCTCTTTAATCCTCACACTATCTCTCTCTCTCTCACCCCCCCCCCTCATTTAAACCCATTCTCTCGCTCTCTTCACATTTCTATCAAGACAAAAAACTTCTCTGCCCTCAGCCATACCTTTCTCACACTCACTGCGTCTGCTGAGCCCCCCTCACTCGTCTGTCTCATTCTTTCGCTCTTGTTCTCCCCTCTCTGTGCCTCTCCGTCTGTCCCTCCTTCATTTCCCATCATACCATCTACTGTCTTCGGCCTCTCTCTCTCTCTCTCTCTTTTTCTTTCTGTCCTGCACGCTCTTTTCATCTCTTTTTTTCCCCCCTTTCAAAAATGCGATGCCTTCTGATGGTCACTGAGTGGCTGCCATTTTCAGCGTGTCAGTAATGTTGTCAAGTGGGTATCCCATAATGCTCTCATATGCACTAAATGTCATCAGGCTCTAAAATGGCTGCGGGGAGAGAAAAAAAGGGGGGTAATGACTTGGTTCCGTTCATTTTAATATTCCCACAAAGACAATGAAACAGTTACAAAGTCAAAAAGGAGCATGCGATTTATAGCGTTCAAAAACGTAAACGTTAATAGATGATGAAGCGTATAAAGACAGCTTGTTTTTCTGGCGCACGCTCCTGTTTACAATCAAAAGCATGAATCAGGCCAAGGTATTTGTGGTTTGGGAGCGAGCTGGATCGCACACGCCCCGCTGCCGAGAGTATTTTTGGCCTGAATGTGGCTTTGCTGTAGATACAGTGCATTCCTCCCACTCTCGCACAGGTTTGGGGTCGGTCTCACACTCCTCTCTAAGTGCTCCGTCTCACTCAGAAATAGGGACTGTGCTCTGAACTGCTCAATTATTGAAGGAACTACACAACTTCCCATTTCTACAAACGCAGCACAGTTCTGTTGCTCAGAGGCATCTCTTCTGCGCTTCTCAGTTGAGTTTATTTGGTGTCTGATCTGAGCGGAGTGTGAGGTGTTGTTGTTCTCTTTGGTTTTCTAAGTTTCTTTTGAGAAGTTTTGCTGTCTAAGGAGGATAATCTGTACTTTAATCGTCATGTTACCACCACTGCAGGAACATTCAGAGTCAAGGTCGATCGACACACACGTGGCATAACCTTGATTACCACAGAAAACATGTCTATCTATAGAAAAAAAAAACATTAAGTGTACTACTTATCTCATTATGAGCCATAATTGGATTACTTTTAACTTTTTTCCCTTACGATTTCTAGTATCTCATAATTCTGTTTTATCTCATAATTATGATTTAGTATCTCATACTTTTGACTCATATGTTGAGTATTTCAACATGTTTCTCCTTTTTATTTGAAAAATATACTTTAAATTACTGAATGCAATGTTTCAGATTTTTAATTAGATGTTAATTACAATATTGCAATTAAATAAAATGCATCATAGATTAAAATTTTATTACATGCAGACAGCTGAACTTAAGATTGCTTTTAAAAAAAAACACTTAAGTAAATCTTGAGTAAAAAAAAACAAAAAAATTTAATTCAATTTTAATTCAGTCTTCAATTTTATTCATATATTCTTAAATACTTATTCCTCTCGTTTTTCTCCAGGGACGGAACTAAATGTTGCCACTTTTGCAAAAACAAAAAAACGTATTTATCTCATAACTATGACTTGGTATTAATTTCACTTTTATTTCATAATTTCAACAATTTTTCATATGACCTTTTAATCCAATCATTTCTGTTCTTATCATTTCAACTTTCCCTCTTTTGACATTTTTATAATTTAAGATTTAGCACAACATGAATTATTCTAATTGTTTTTTTTTTATTATATCTTTACGAGGTGGAAATAAGCTTCTGTAAAGCAGCTGCTGAGAGAGTGACGGTAAATATGTCCTTTTTGTTCCTCCAGATGACCGTCGCTCTATATTTTCTCTGTGAGTGATTTAAACCACTTCACTTAGCATGTTTTAACAAAAGCATTGATGTAAGTACTTTTACTCAATTATAAACTTCATCATTTTGCTTCACAGACTGCTCTTCCACTTCCTCTGTACAGCCTCGCTGGAAGCTATAATCAGATATCGCCAAGTGCTAATCAAAAGCTACGCCACAAATGCTGTCGACTGATCCTAACTTGTACAGAACCTGAAATATTCGTTTACAAAAATATCTAATTTGGGATTTTTCTCTTCTATCAGCACCTCAAGCTCAATACGTAGCTGGAGAGAATAAAACCAAGGAAAATCTCGAGTTTGGCTGTTGTTTCGTCGGTAGAAGACATGCTCCATCTAAAATATGCTACAAGACAGATGAGTAAAGTACAAACAGAGCTTATAAAGGATGATTTTCCAGAGTCAGACCTCATAAATTCAAAAGTGGATTACAGTTGCTGGAGTCAGTTTTTACGCGGTTGAACCTTTGAGTAGATTAGCGTTCCAGCATCTAATACTCTTTAAGACTGTGCAGAATCTGGCTAATGGAAAAGCTGAGGGCGGAGTTAAATAATTACATAACTCATAAAGCAGAAAACACAGCATACATAGCAGCTCTCTTTCGAAACGCAGGTCTGGATTTGGCTCCGGGATCGGCCGGGGCAATAAAAGACAGCTGGTGCTTAACTAAACTCAGAGAACGGAGGAGAAAACCGTCCCTTTTCTTCAATACTCTGAGATGGAGATGAAATACCAGATGTGTCCTCAGCCAAAAGCAGTCAGAGTCTGATACACAAAAACTGTTAAAGCATTTAACTCGTACATCACAAAGTGTCTGACTGACAGAATCTTTGCTACTTTGAATATTTTGAGAGTTTGGCATAATCTTTGTCTTTGGTTTGGATTTGATCCATTTTTGCTGGAGGTTTGAAGCTCAGAGTGACCGCGAAAGTTCACTCGCACTTCAGTCAACATCATCACGTTCACCTCCTTTAAACATTGTGCTTCAGGTTCAGAGGTCAAGAAACTTATCACATTCTGATTTTCTTTGGTACGAAGTGCAACAGATATTCATGCACAAGTGTTTTGGTACACCCAAAATGATCATCCAAGATCAGGATGAGTTTGTGACATCATCAGATCTGGAGAAATGTGTCTCTACATCAGCGTCTCAGCAACAGATACTCTGCAGTGAATGGGTGCCGCCAGAATGAGAGTCCAAACAGCTGATGAAAACATCACAATAATCACACACTCCAGTCCATCAGTCAACATCTGGAGAATAAGTCATCTCTTCTGAATCAGGAGAGAAATCTGCACAGATCATGTGTACAAGCCAGAAAAGCTCTAAACAAACGTGGCCAGATTTAGATGCAAGACTTGTGTTTTAGTTAAAGCATCCTGATGATGGATGCAGCTTTGGTCTTCTCCAGGTGTTAACTGATGGACTGGAGTGCTGTGGACTCTCATTCTGACGGCACCCATTCACATCCATTACTGAGACACTGATGCACTGATTCCTTAAATCTGAATCAATCTCATCTACATCTATATCTTGGATGGCCTAAAAATAAATATATTTTCAGGAATTTTGATTTCATGATTTCTTTCTGATGTGTTTGTGGGCCCGAGACGCTGAATCAGCTCTGATTCACTACCTGAAGTCAATTATCAAGAGCAACTGAGAGTAAAAGAAGCAAGACGTCTGCGACACACGACCTCCAGTCTTCTGTGGTGCTGTATTTACACGGCTATGTGCGTGTCATCATCCAGTTTGTGTCCAGTTCTCCCAGTCGGAGATATGTGGCAGAGGTTTCGATTAAACAAACAGCACAAGTTGAGTCTGAAGAAAAACAGAAATTGATGCTATTATGAGTAGCAAACATGTACCTTACACAGAAAAGAAAGTGGTTACATCTGATATGAAAGTAGTCAGGAAAAAGAAAGTGCATGTGTTTTTTTGTTGAGCATCATATTTGATACAGCAGGCTTTCATGGCTCATATATTATAATATAGTAAAAACAGCTCAATTTAATACAGAATTTGTGCAGAAGCAGATATATATGTGATGAAATTATGATGCGTGTAATATATATCAATCAGATCTTTTTAGCAGACACTTACACAAAATGATATAAATATCAGTTGTCACTCTTTAATAGTTTATTAATGTTTTGCTGCATCAGATGAATGTCTAATTAAGACACAACTACAAGGCAGTTTAATTAGAAAGATGCTGTAAACACATGCTGTGAGTCTAAAAAAGCATCTTTCTCCACTTTTAAAAAATAAGAAATCAGCATTTAAATACAGTACTTACGTTAGGTTTGAGTTGAAATGATTCACACAGAGGTGGAGGGCGAAGTGCTCTGTAACACATAAAATACCATCATCATCATCATCATCATCATCATCTTCACTCAGTGTGTGTGTGTGTGTGTGTGTGACTCACCTGAGTGTGAACTGTTTGCTCACTGTTTCTCTTTGAATCTCTTGCAGAGGCGGGCGAGTCGCCCTCTTTCATGCTGCCCACAGAAGACGAATCTGAACAACTGCTCTGAACTGAACAGAGACAGATACATGACATATCAAACACCATTCTAATTCTTGTATATACAAAATTATATATTTTTTATATTCAACTCAATAAAATGCATTAAATGCATTATGTAACACTTTACTTTAAGTCTTTATTTATTATGCATTGTAAAGAGTTATTAATAAAGCATTATAAATATTCATAATGTGTGTTGCAATAAATTACATCAGACTGTAAACAATCGTAACCAAATTCTAAATGTATAACATAACACAACAAAGTGTTATAATGCATCAACTATGGATACAATTCATTAGACTGTACACTGAAATTTACATTAGATTACATAATTAATGCACTGAATCTACTTGTGTAATGCATTAGACAGATACACAGTTTTAAGTGAAGTGTCAATAAAATATTATTTTATTTGAATACAGTAGAATATGTACAGTATTATGGTATTAAGAACATAAAACAAAGCACGACTGAGGATAAAACTAACACAGTAAAGGGCACTGATCTTACAGGCAAGGAAAATATGCTTATAATGTCAAATTATATTATTATTATTATTAGTAGTAGTAGTAATGTTATTAATACTACTAAGAATTGGGTGCAGGACACTTTCGTTAATTAATGTACGTGAGGATTGTAAAATAAAGTAAACTGTGATATTTTATATTAAAAAATCTTCATATAATGGACTACCAGCTTCTCTTTACTCCACAGACCATCGCCTGCTGGGAGACCGAGCTACATTGGTATCTTGGTACAGTTCTGGTCATATTTTATTTTCTGAACTCTAGGGAATAAACAGTGACAGTGTGAGAAATGCTGAAGGTGTCTGAATTCATTTTGGTTTGAATGCCTATTTTTTAGAGGAGGAAACTGACCCTTGAACATTCATGTGACGAGGGAACGAGAGACATCTGGTGGATGATTATGAGTATTACATGCAGTGTGTGTGTGTGTGTGTGTGTGTGTGTGTGTGTGTACCTCTGTCATTCAGGCTGAAGCTGGAGTCCAGCTCTGAAACTTGAGTTCCCGTCACATCCAGAAGAAGCTTACTGGAGACTCCCATACACAGAGACTCCTTCAGACACAACTCTACACACACACACACACACACACACACACATCATTCAGTTCCACTGGCTCTGATAACACCTGGACACTTTAATCACGCTGCAAATCCACGTCTCAGTGACTTTAAATGTTTTAGATGAAGTCAGTTCTTCAGAGGTGTAGAATATAATAACCACAATTCTGACAATATTTCACACTAGATTATGAGACTAAACAGATGTATTATTGTCAGGATGTGTGCTGGAAAGGGCATGTTTACTGTACAGTAAATACCTTCCTTCTCCTTTAGCTTTAGTTTGTACAGAACCAGCAGGGAAACAGAATAAAACGTGTCGTTTAAAAGTCTCATTTGAATAAAGAAAAGACAAAAGTGCAAATGCAAATCAGTGCCTTAATGACTGACACAGATTCATTTTCCATTATTAATTAATTGTTAATCACATATTGGTCTTTCCCAAAAACTGCCCCTAGACAAGATCCTGCTGCAAACACACAGACGGAAAATGTCTAATTAAACTGCCTTTTAGTGTTGTCTTAATTAGACATAAATAACTGGGTCAATAACGGCAAAGTATTTGTATTTAAGAGCTCATTAATTAGAGAGGACGGGCACTTACTTAATTACGCAGAACTTTGCGGTATTTAACTAATGGATTTTTGACAGTAAACTCTAAAAATAAATATATAATACAAATCAAAAACCATCAGAAAGCCTCAGAAAACAGAGGCCTCCTCTGCAGGGACCACAGAACCTATGCAGATATGTTATATGCTGATGTTTGGTCATTTTAGCATTTACAGGCAGAAGTGGTCCTCTAAACACCACAGAGAAACCCCCGGCAGAATAACGCTGTGTTTTCTCGTGTGGTTATTTACTTTTTATAGCAGAAACAGAAACCTTTGCTACTTCTGAAATCATGATGGTTGACAATAATACTGTAGATCTTAACCAGAATCACGGAGACCAACAATTTAACTCTGAATACTGGCTATTTTGACCACAGTAAAACATGGCAAATAGTCTCCAGATGTGAAAAATATCTGTGCTTAATTATACTGAATGTGCTCTTCACATCTGGAAATCTGTCTATTTATCCGTACTTATCCGTAATATGATTAAGATAATAATATAACATACATAGTTGTCAAATAATTAATCGCAATTAATTGCATCCAAAATAAGTTTTGTTGATATAATAAATGCATGCTTTATTATTGTTAATAATGGTCATTTTTAAGATCATCATTATAATTTAAGATAATAATTATATTTCAAATTACAATCTTATTTCTTTATTAATTATAAAAAATGTTGTAATATAAAACAACATTTATAAACAAATTTAATATTTTCTCTAAACCCTATTGTATATGAAGACGAACCCCTGCTATTGTAAATTACTTTTTTGATTTATTAGTGAAATGAAAGAGTGATTTAATGATTTAATAAAAAACATTGATTGAATGATTATTGTTTCTAATCAGCCTGTTTATCTAAAACACTTCTCTACAGTAATGCATTATATGTAGATTACTTTTTAATATTTTACACTTTACAAGAAGTTTACAGTTTTTAATATTACATATTTAAGGACTCAGGAGCACTAGTGTTCCTACTTTAAAAAATGGCTTCGTTCAAACGGCTGATCCTTTTAGTCATGAAGCAAGTGACTCTTTACGAGTGGGTCACTGAATCATTGACTCACTAGATTTGTTCAAAAGAAAAGATTCATTCGTAAACGAAACAGCGCTGTGTGAAAGACTAGATGTGCAGTGATCAGCTGGGACTTTACTTAACTTTTCTAGTCGTAATAGAGCAAAAGAGAGAACAGTATTCCTAAAATGTAACTCACTTAATATTAACTTTTGTATAAAATAAAAAAAATGCATAAACTGTTTTATAAATTCAATTTCACATTTGCAAACTCTTAAAAAAGCTGTTACTCTCCTAAAAATGGAGGTTTGTGTGATTGTGATGAAGTAAGGAATGAAGCTTGAACCTCTTAGTTACATCGTCTCTACACTTCATTTGTTATCGTGAAAGACAAACACGATCTGTCCTGCGACACGCAGGGATAGAGAAGCACTTCTAGCAGTAGTAAGAAGCATTACTACAGGTTTTAAAAATTGGACGTACATTGCAAACTCAGTATGCAGTGACTCAGCATGTACCAGGGGTCAGAGGTGACTGCTGATGTAAAGCTCATTTCCTGACCTGTGTTGTGGATGGCGTGAGTCCAGAGAAGCTGAGCGATGTCGTGGCTCCAGGTCTCTCTGTCCTGAACGCTGGAGGCCTGGAGCGTGAGACAGTCTCTGGTGCGGGACGCCTGTCTGACCCACACCTCAAACCTCAGTCCGTCCTCGCCCACGCTCTGAGTGAGACCCATCTCACCCGTCTGAGGAAACACAGGCAAACCCTCTGAAGACACCTGACGGCTTTCTTTAAAATGCCACTATTATGGATTAAATGAATGAACACATCCTGCAAAGTATTAAATCTGAGAGTACACCATCTCTCAAAAGAAAGAGTCGACTTTTTGACCAACATGGCTTTTTGCATTGTAGCTATTCAAATGCTATTCGTGTATATACCCATGCACAAAAAGTCCACATAATCAAACTAAGATACCATTTAGTGTCGGAAATAATTTACACTCAAATGTGAACTGAATGTAATGTTTTTGCAGTTAACTGCAATTAAATGAAAATGTATTCCAGTTTAAATTTCTATTAAATGCACTTAGCTTAACTTTAGTGTATCTGACCCACTTAAGTAGAACATCTTTATATCTTCACATCTTAATGTCAATCTTATGATTCTTTTTTTTTCAAACATTGACAAACTGAGAAACATCTAGAACGAGCTAAAATGTAATGTTTTGAAGCTGGGATGCTTTGGTGGTCTTAAGGACCAGCACATGTCCAGCTCAAACCAGTATCTCAGCTATAAAACATACCGAACCAGTATATGCAGGTTTTTTCAACAGGGGTAGTCTTATTCTGTTTTTTTTTTATTTTATAAATAGCAGGCAGTACTGTATACAGAAGTACTAGCATTCCCCTGAGTGTGTTGTTTATTGTGTGTGTGTGTGTGTGTGTGTGTGTGTGTGTGTGTGTGTGTACCTTAATGCTGTGTTTGAAGCTGTACACACTGCATCCTGGGCTGGGTGTTTTGTGTTTGGTGAAGATGACATAGTTCTGATATAGGAAGATGTTTCTGATTCCCGTTTTCTTCCGTCGGCCTCCACCACAAACACACAGCTCTCCCTGACGCACCAGATCTCCACGCTCCGCCACGGGGATCTGACAAACACACACACAGAAGAGCATCATGTCAACACTTTCTGTTGTGTGATTCAATATGACATTATGTATGCATCAATTATTTCATTATATCACTGTTTATTAATGCATTTATTTATTTATATCACAGCACCCTGAATCCAGGTTCCTTCATACACCAATCCACTGTGCATGTGGACGTGTACTAGTGAGGATAAACCAGCCTGCTAAATAAAAAACATGTTTTTAAAGGATCATGAAACCGCTTTTTTTTTTAAACGTTAACAGATGCGAATGTGTTGCAGATTATTAAAACAGTGATATCACACACAGTTATTTGGGCATTTGCATTTATGAATTTGGAAAAACACTTTTATCCAAGGCACACATTTATGCCGGTAGATGTGTTAGAAATCAAAAACCTGCAATCAAGGTGTTGTTGGCACCATTTAGAGCTGCACAAAAAATAGAAGTATATGATTATGCATATATGATTAGATTGATATCTTAAATTAGTTTTTTATACTATTTAGCAATATATTTCATTTTAGGTTTTTTTTCACTTTTAGCTTTAGTACTTTTAATACTCAAGTGTACAATTATTTGTCTCTGAAGGCACCATAAAAAAAATAAAATAAAAATAATAATATATATATATATATATCTTAAATTACCAAATAGTTTAACGATTCATTTAACAATAAAAAAAAAAATTCACAGGAACACTATATTTTGAAACTTTTATTTTAACTTTTTCCCCTTAAAGATAAAGGTTCATAATTACAGACCAGCAGGTTGGACAGTTTTTTTAATGTTCATTCACTGCAATCCACAAACAATCCATTAAAAAAAATCATATCTGACCCTTTAAACTGCATTTAGCACAATGTTATTTTCTTCATGACCACCAGGTGGCGGCAGTGCCATGGTCATGTGACCTCACAAAGACATCCTGTAGACTGTGAGTGAATGTGGGTATTTGAGCTCATACCGGACACCCTGTGATGAGATCACTGGCCCGCAGATCCTCTCCGTGCCGCTGGGCGTGTTTTAGGATGGAGAGGGCGGAGTCAGAGGTGGGGTTGAGACCGCCCAGTTCCTCTAGTGTCTGGCAGTACTGCTCCAGTCTCTGAATCGGAGTGGAGAGACACTGAGGAAACGGAGGAGCGGGAACCAGGGAGGAAGACAGCTTTGACTGGAGCGAGAAAGAGAGAGGTTTAAATATAAATCAAAAACACATTTGCCACCCTGTGGGTAAAAACAGTAGTGCAACATTAACTGTACGTAAAGCCAAGTATAAAAGCTTACAGCCAAACTTAAAAAAACAGGAGTTTACCTAATCATACTGAACACATCCTTCAAACCTTAAATGTAATAAAATTCTGCTCACTGCATTCAATACATTAAACGAGGTGTCCATTCAGTACACTGTAGTATTCCACTGTACTTTCAGCATATATTCATATCTTTTTAAAGTATATTAAATCTTTGTTATTTTAAAACAAAGTGCACTTTTGTTTTGTTGTAGTTTTTGAAGAAAGAAAAAAATAGCACCGAAAGTAGGTCACGCAGAATGCACTGAGACTGTTTCACACTCGATGAAATGCTCTGTATGAACATAGCTATATCTCTGCTGCATGCCTTCTGATGACATATTATTCAATTCAATGAAACTTTGCCATTGTGTTCTCTATGGTGGCAAATCTATGGCATTAATAAGCGAGCGCTCCACCGACGCAGGCTCCTGTTTCTTCACATGTAGATCTGTTTTCCTCTTACGGAAATGATTTGCCAGCATCAGTGGTGCACTTGCTTATTAATGGCATAGATAGTTCTCACCCTGAAGAAGTCAGCAGCCTGACTGATGAGCAGAGCGTCCGGCTCGGGTCTCGTCCGGATGTAGTGGGAATACAGAAGAAACTGATCCTTCTGCGGAGCAGAGAGAGCCAACAGCTGTCAGGAAAGACTCGATTCATATACATACCAACATATTTCATAAGTTCTTGTTATGAACAGTATTGTCAGCTTTTACATTTTTGTGGCTTTAATTTTTTATTATACAAAGATCACATTAAAACAGCCTTGTTTTTTATAATTACTTAATTGTTTATTTTTAACATGTTGTCATTTACAATCTAACTACAGTTTTGCAAAATTATGGAAACTCTCTGTTACTCACGTATTTGCTGAAGCAGTCTGTCTGCTGCAGTGTCTGGGAGAGAGCGCCCTCCATGGCCGGGAGGAGTGACTGCGAGTGGAAAGCAGAGAGGTTTCTCCAGTTACAGAAGAGAGACTCGGTCTTTCCTCTCAGCGCAGACGGGGCGTCTGGAGACTCCAGGAGGGGCAGATAGTTCTCCTCCACACCTTTGAGAACAGCTATATACTGCCTCTCTGTGCTGACCAGCCGACACCACTGCAAATACAGCTTGCTGTAACAGAGACAGACCCAAAACACGGTTCATCCTTAATTAAAACTGATCTTGAAATGCCTTATTTGTTACTCACGTGTTGTGTTAAAAATCTAGCTACTACTAAATCTGCAATTTTCAAAGTGTTGTTTTTTGATAAACTGAACAGAAAGAAGAAAGTCATATACACATATAAGATGCTTTGAGGGTGAGTAAAACATGGACCAATATTCATTTTTCGAAACTTTGCACATTCAAGATCCTAAATGAGAAACTGGAAGAAAATCAAATGCAACAGGAAGCAACAATAAAATAACACACAAAAAATCAACTGAATTGGCAGTTCTTGAACTGCAATGTCATTTAGCCTCTTTTTACGACATTTATGAATGTCCTCACAAAGCAGCTTCATCAGACACCTCACACACACACCTTTGTGCGGTCGCTCCTGCTCTCTCCAGCCCCGTCTCTCTTTCGATGCGGTTGAGCAGCACATGTTGGCGCGTGAAGCCTGTATGATCCGCCACTTCCTTACTGCTGACCTCCACTCCTCTGATCAGCACTCCTCCTCCTCCTGCGGCTGCTCCTCCACCTCCACCTGCTCCTGCTCCTCCAGCGGGATCCCTCCACCCTGGAAGTGCTGCTGCCACCCCCGCTGTGAGGATGGGATCCGTCAGCGCCCGGCGGCCCAGCCAGGACAGCGGAGAAGACTGGCCTGACGTGGACTCGGCGGGTTTAGACGCGGCGGCTGAACGGCGCGGGGCCAGCAGAGCCTGGAGGTCAAAACTTGGATGCCGCTTACGAGGGGGTTTGGGAGGAAGAGGCACGTCCGTGGCCTACAGCAGGACAGAGATAACGATTAATCAAGCCCAAAGTATACATCCGTGTCTGTGTGTGGTGTAAATGTTCTTGGCGGTTCCAAGGAAACTAGGTGTTGCTAAATCAGAGAGTTCCCATGGTGTTACCTACAGAGGTATTATTCAGTTGTTAGGGTATCCTAGACAGTGTTGGGAGTAACGGCGTTTAAGTATAACGGAGTTACTAACGGCGTTATTTTTTCAGTAACGGAGTAATCTAATTAATTACTTTTCCCATATTTGTAACGCCGTTATCGTTACTGAGAATGTTAATTAGCGCGTTACTAAAATTTGTTTGAATGAAGCGTGAGATGTCAAGCTTTGGGTTTATCAGCTGCCTGACGAGAGATAACGATGACGCCGTTGCAAATGCGATGATGATTGGCTGGGTGGGCGGAGCCAATGCCCATGGTGTCTCACTGCACGCTACTGACACACTTCTACTCCCTCTGATCACACTGGACAGCGACAATGGAAGTATCGGCACTAC
>JAUCNO010001888.1:12978133-12996116 GCA_032353835.1 Enteromius viviparus
CATATA
Source organism: Enteromius viviparus (assembly GCA_032353835.1). Classification (NCBI taxonomy): domain Eukaryota; kingdom Metazoa; phylum Chordata; class Actinopteri; order Cypriniformes; family Cyprinidae; genus Enteromius; species Enteromius viviparus. The sequence continues at coordinate 12,978,140 of JAUCNO010001888.1, forward strand.
TATATATATATATATATATATATATAAATAAATAAATAAATAAATAAATAAATAAATAATCGCACCCAAAATTATTTTTTTAAATAATATATTTGTGTTTGCTGTGTATATTTATTATGTATATATAAATACAAACACATGCAAATATGTTATGTTTATATATTAAATATATTTATATATAATATCAAATATAACAAAATAAATATATTATACATGTAAATACTGTACAAAATATGTATTGTATGTGTGTGTTTTAATATATACATAAAAAATGTAAACAGTACAAAGCCTTTTATTTCGGATGCGATTATTCGCAATTAATCGTTTGACAGCACAAATATAATTAATAATATATATGAATAAATATATATATATATATATATGAATAATAATATTATATATAATAAACCCTACACCCTGTTCACTAATTTTATAAAATTTAATTGTAAGTCGTAATCAGACCAAATATTCTTCTTTATAAATAGATTTAAAAATAATCTCAAAATATTGTCAACTTTTAATTTTTGTTATTGCTAGAATTTTTTTCTATTAAAATAATTTTAGACCAAGCACAGCATGCTCCAACAAAGAACAAGTCAGCCCTCTAAAATGTCAACTATGTAGCTCGGTGGTGATTCAGTGTGGGAACTTCTGGACTCTGAGCTGATCTGGCCACAAGGGCTACAGGCAGAGCCAGAACTTTTTAATCAGATTAAATGTGGCTGATGAGGTGCGGGTCAGTTCTCTGAGCCCTGGTGCTGAGCGCCACGCGCTGGGCTCGAGGGTTATCACAAGCTCCCCAGACGTGTTGATTGGAATCGGGCTGTGGGCTGCTCTGGGCCATGGGGAGGTTAGATTAGAAGCGCACTGCAGCCTGCACATAGAGCCTTCTGTTTTCATAAGTGATTTTTTTCTCCCCTACAGCAGATCCACCAAAGTCCCTCTTATAATCAGACGCAGATCTAACTTCACCTCTGATGAAAGCCAATGGGACACACTGCAGCCTTTCACCAGTTTTTGACCTGCATTAGCAGGGCAAACCCAGGAATCTTAAAAGTGGTTGGATCACACTCAATGAATGAATAAAAATATGTATTATTGTTGCAACTGCAGTATTAAATTGCAACACAGAGCATTTAGAAGGTAAACTACCCATTTACTAGCCTACCCTAAAGCTTTTGTTCATGCAAGTACTAGGGTTTTAAACATTTTGTTGCTAAGGACCCACAAATATGAACTTGAGAAACAGTTAAACATATTACATTAATGTATTTAGTGCACACATTACCTTTAAAATGCATATTTATTGTATAAATAAACGGTAACACCTTACCATAAGGTATCGTTTGTTAACATTAGTTATTGTACAACGAATAATGCATTTATTGCACTATTTATTAATCTTTGACAGACTTGTTATTTTAAAAATGCATTAGCAAATGCTGAAATTAACATTAACATTGTTAATTAATGAACCTTGCTGTAAATTGTTACCTGAAAAAAATAAAAATAAAAATAAAACAAACTTCCCCTACCCACTCCTCATCACATAGCTGGACTAGCCTGGAAAATACAGCTGTCATAATGTTGCATAAAACAGATTTTGGTCTTCAGCCATTTAAATAGAACTGAACTTGTATAGAAACACTTGTTAGGTGATGATGTCAAGATGTTTGTACAGTCTCAAAATGGAGTTGGTGTTAGTTGTCAGAAGTCGGAGCTAGTCTGAGTTTTACAGAAAAATCAGGTAGCGGTCACAAACTTAGCTTTATAATATGAATCCATCCAGTGGATGTTTATTTGTGTATTCCAGCTTTAAAGGGACATTGGATAAACCTAGACTTTGAAAGGAAGCAGTGAGGCAGACATGAAGACATTAGAGCTGGTTTTGTCTGAACCCTTCATGGGTGGAAGCAGATTCAACTGCCACGTTGTCAATGAACAGATTCAAGCGGCTCAGCAAGGTCAACCAAGTCCATAATCCAATTAAAATTCCACAATTATTACAGAGCACATGCCCCTGTCTCTTTTCGGTATTTCTCCCAGCTTAGACAGTCATCTGATCGATTTATCCCCGCTTTGACCTTACAAGGCAAAAGTCTGGAGAGGGGAGGCCTTCAGCACCCTTTTCTCTTCCTCTAAAACTAATCCAACTTGGTTTGGCTCGTCTTCTTTTAAAGGTTTTTTTCCCCAACAGCCTGATGTCTTTGGTTTGGCTTTTATTTTCTCTCTAATTCTATCCATCTTTATGCGTATGTCTTTTGTTTCTATGTTTTCATATCTGTAATTCCAGACTGCATCTCCTAAAGGGTAGAAAAGATCCATAGAGAAACTCTCCTCCCCAATAATAAACAGAGACATCTGCAGAGGAACCGCAGAATACAGAATCCCATCCTTCAAATGGCAATGGTCCTCCTCCCAATGGAACCAGACCAAGAATACATAACACACCAACAACAACCATATGTCTTATCAGCATCACCTAAACACACATCATAAATTATAATCCCACGGCCTGTAATTGTGACAAGGCCCACGCCCGAATCAAAACTCATACTCCCTCTTTAATCAGCCAGAAGATTTAAGCGCAACATGTTCTCACGGGCAAGAGAAAGTGCTGAGATCCCGACAGCTACACCACTGTGGTTCTAGCGATGAATTGGGTGGTGTCTCTGAAAAGTCTGATGGTTTTAATGACCGTGAGAACTTTATGCATCCACTGCTTTGGCACCTTGTCTGGTCTAAAATAGAGTTTTGACCTCCAGAAAAGCTGGAGGACAGAGAACGACAAATAATCCCTGAGCTCTGCTGTGTCAGTGAATGTGATTTTATGCTGAGGTGAAGCTTATAATGACTAAAGATTTAAAACTGTGCTGAAAAAATCTTCCAAGTGTGTCATTATTTACCTAACCTTTATGACCTTGCAAGCTCATGTGTTGTTTTATACATTTATATGATTCAAATTAAAGTTTGACTCTATGATTTGCTCACAGCAGTTTGAAAATCACTGTATATGAAGATTATCGCTGCATCTTCAATCTGCTTTTTACACAATACTCCCATGACTGTAGAAGACATGGACTATGGCACATATTCTTTTATCATGCTTTTTGTCATAATCTATGAACTTTGGGCCTGTACTGTATGTTTCTGTTTTGTTCCACAGTATAAAGAAAGTCAAACAGGTTTAGAAAGACATGACAGTAATGAAATACATTTTAGGGTGAACTATCCCTGTAATTTTTGTCTGAGAAACGAGCTTTTTCTTGTCTAGCTGACAGCATATTTTGCTTCTAATTTCTTTATGTTGAACAAATCTTCGCCCAACAATAATGTTTATTCAGCACTACGTCTTGTCTAGTAACAAAACAACGCCACATTGTTCGTTCTCCGCTTCTGCTATCAGAAAAATGTGAAAAACAATGGGTTACTGCCTCTATTGATGTAATAAATGGAGCTTTCCTGCATTCCTAGACACATCCCTGGCTTCTCTGAAATTCTCATTTTGTTCAGACTAAAGGAGAAAAAAAAGCATCATCAACATAGCATCTGAAAGACTTCCCTAGACAGGCCATTGTCCAAATATTAGTTGTACTGTACTTCCACAGTTGTGCTAATGTCAAGGAAGGGGGAAAACGGTTCTATCACCATCTCAGGAACCTAAAGGCGTCCATTCACCTTCATTACCATTCTGGGTATTTTTGTAGTTTGAGGATATGTGCTCGACAAACTAGCAACATTCATTGAAGTTGACTTCCACTGTTCCCTGGCCAAGTTAAATTAAGGTTATATTGCTTGGCACACCATGGTCCCCATGATGTATTTTAAACTTGAAACAATACACAGGCACAAAGGCCTTTGAATTAACCTCCTCTGTGGTAGTCTCTCCAACACCGGAGACTTCAGCATTTGTTCCCTAAATATGTCAAGACAGGAAGCAAAGACGAGAAACAACAGGCTGACCAACTGAAACATTATCTAAGGTTAGACTTACGGAAGAATAATACAGCTGGAATTAATTACAAAATATTAAATGTCAAAGCAGAGCATATGGCGTCCTTTTTAAAAGGGTAAACTGCAAAGTTTATGTCATTATTATAAATCAAATGACTACTTCCTATAATATTATTGAATAACTTGAAAGCAGAAAAGAATGAGAAACCGTATCACTTTATCCCAGGTGAATTATGTCCGATAAACGAAACCTCATCGCGAGCCAGGCGCCCCACTTTGATCGTAAGTGGCCGTGACTGTTTCACCAGATAAGGTGGAGGCATTATGACATCGTGCATGAGTCAGCATCAAGCTCACCTTCAGCGATAATTCACGCTGGCTCATTCTGCACCTGAAAACCCACCAAGGGTTCATTTACCCTCAGGGTGACAAGGTGAGACAGGAAGAGGAGGGTTTGGAGGAAGTTACAGTCTTTTAGAGCTTTCCCTCTTCTTTGATGGTCTGCGTTCTCCCTGTGATAATGAACTCACGTTGAGCGCTTGAACTAAGTCGCTCAGTCATGCGTGTTGATGCCGATAATAGAGTGCAGGCGATTACTTCACGCACGTCTGGGACTCAGACTCTATGGCCGAACGAGCTGGTTCGGTCAGAGGAAGAGACAGAAGAGTGTCTCCTCTGCACTAGACGTGCATTCCAGTCCTGTTAGGCAGAGAAAGGTCCCATTAGGCCTGTCTGGGAAGGTAATGAATACCCGCGAGGTCACGACCTCTGTTCAGACATAGTTACATCATCATCATCAGAGAGGTTACAGAGGCTCCACATCTGCCCCTGAAGCTGCACATGAGAGGGAGAGAGAGAGAGGATAACAACCCTCATCTGTCTTTATCCCTTTCTCTCTGACGCTCTGTGATGTAAGGCGTTTTGAAGCGAAGACCGATTACTGGTGTAAAACAACATGCTGTCCGAGACTATAAACAGGAGAGTGAAGATTAAACCGTGCTGCTCTGATCCTCTTCCAGATAAATCAAGTCTGATGAAACTTTAGTAATACTCGGCTATAATTCAAGCTAAATTTGTCAACCATCATGGGCTATATTTAGATTAAGTGCTTGTTGACATTTTTTGCCACTTACATTGATTGGGTCAATGACATATACGAGTATCCAAGACAAAGAAAGTTGGGTAACACTTTATTTTAGGTTCTCGTAACTAGTTTCTTAATAGTAAAAAAGTAATATATTTTAAATAGATTAATTTCATACTAAGTGTAGTTTGAATCAATTAACATATTTACTGACACATAACTCAAGACCCACTGATATAAAATTTTTTATTCAACTTCATTTGTATTACTTGTGCACAATGCATAATTCTTATTAATTAGCCTAAAATGCATGTTTATTTCGCTTTTGTGTAACATTGCCCTTTAAATGCAAAATATTAAAAGTGTACCTAAAGTCTACTTGCACAATCAAATGTCTTCAATTGCACTACTTCTGCACAATTAAAGTGCATTAAGTACCAAATTAGTTGTTCCAATTTAGCAGACTTTAAGTATACCAGTTTAGTATACTAAAAGTACAATCGCACAGCATTTTATTAATATGAAAATGTATTTGTAGTGCGCTATGCATTAAATAAATGTAACTCAAAATACATTTAAGTATATGTATTTTAACTAGGGTATTCTAGAATGTAAGCCATTTATTAGTAGCAATTAAGAGCAAAAAAGGCTTTTTCTACATCCCTAATTCCTATATTTATAAATTATGATTTTACCAAGGTAAAAATCTTAGTTAATGGTGAATAAGTGTTCCCTATGAAGTGTTACCAAAAGTTGTTATAGCTCAACACACACAAACAAATTTCTAAATCCCAATTTCCGGAAACGTACTCTTTGGCTGCGTCTGAAACTGCACACTCTCTACACACTTCTTTTGAGCTAACATACTTTCCCCACGCAAACAGGATGTCTGTTGGACTCACTTAGAGAGCAGAATCTGAACAAGAACGTCTTCCCATGATTTGCTGTAATAATCCAGCTTAAAGTTCACTAATTAATGGACTGTGGTCCAGATCCAGAGCCAAGACTGATCCCATCAGGACAGTCAATCAATTATCATAAATGTATATAATTATAAACATAGAACTTTTTTTGAATCTGAAGCAGATTATATAAGGCAAACATGCATTTGCACAGCAATCCTAAACACAGGAAACATTGAATCAGATTGATATTTCTACCACTTGTTCTCACGCACAGGGATGAGAAAGTGAGTGCTTACGCTTCCTTAAGTTTACGATAAGAGTCCAGTGTAGAGTTGTTTATCTAATTCTGTCTGGCCTAGCTATCACACAGGTTCACTTTTAAGGCCTTACTATTTTTGGAATAGAGTATAGTGTAAGCTTCAGTTAACAAACATGGAACATTTTTCCCTCTTCAATAAGTGTTTGGAGTGTATCGCAAAAAATGATAACAATGTGGTGAAGATGACATCCTGAATGTATCAGAGCCAGTGCAGAGCAAGCTGGAAACAAAGGACAAAGCCTGCTGAATCTGAGTGAGAAACCTCTGAGAAACAACAGCAGGTTGGCTCAATCGCCTCAGTTGCCAGAATGCAGAAAAAGGCCATTAAAGTCAATTAAGAGGAAAATCAGGCTGGAAATGAATTATCCAGCCCTCTAATCTCATCATAGCCATGTGGTGATCAAGAGGGCAGATTATCACTCGCAATTTACTGCAGAGTTCAATGGCTCTCCCACGGGTGGCCATTTTGTACGAGGTCAAGGTGAAAACCAAAGTTTGCACAGTTTCAAGTAAACCATCTTAACAGAAGAAACAATTGAAATAGCCAAAAACAAGTTGTATGGATCTAACACAGCAAATTTACTTACTGATGTAATTCAAAGGTGCCTGATAAAGAGTTGTTAGTTCTAGTATGCACCTATTTCTGCCAGTATGTCCCTTCTACAATACAATACAGACTCCGAGAAGGCAGTATCTATATAATTAACCAAAGACAAATACGTTCTTTCATTTTTTCATCAAAAACAAACAGAAAACTCTTTTTTTGGCCCCAGACTACTGCCTGTAACCTTACTGAAAAAATATGAGCTCTCTGCTTCCTCGTTGAGTAACCAGCCCCAGATGTTACAAAATAGACAGTAGCTGTTTTGTATATCCATTGTTTAAGCACAACTTAGAACAAAGATATAGATTTCCCCCTCAAGAAAATCTGAGCGGCACTGACCACTCATAACACAGAACTGATGACAGCCACTGGCCTTTCTTAAATTGCTTTACTGGAAAGTTTTCCAGAACCATAATGTTTGGAGTGACAGTAGAAACTCTTTGGTTTTGCCAATGTTGAAATTTAATCCGATCAAACATTCAAACTGTGTTTGTTTGTGAGTGGGTGGTCTGAGAGCATTGAATTCTCAAGCTGAATTCATTACCTAAAACAGCCAGACAGTAACACTTAAATAAAAAAAGTCTGAAAAACTTTTTACCTCAAAATTAAATCAATAGCTATCACTGCTTTTAACACTTTCTCTGACAAGCTGCAGTAATGAGCACTGTTTTCTGGTTTGTCATGTGATGTTTGACATATACCCTATAATGAAACAAAGTCGGTCACAAAAGATTTTATAAAGAAATAACGATAATTTTATTTTTAGTTTATGCGAAATTAAACGTGTTTAAAGACTGAAAATACAAAACTGAATGCAATTTTTATATATTTTCACATTTCACATTCACAATAAATATTATTTTTGTCTTTATTTTTCATTACCCATAATTAATACAGTAATATTACAATAATAGCCTATTTGCTGTGTTAAAAAATACAGTATTCTATTACTCTGTTTGCAACGATGGTACTGTGATTTTACTGTAATAAAAAAGACAGTATTTAATAAATTACTGTGATTAAACTTACAACAAGCACACTGTGGAATATATTACAGCGAGTTTCAGACTTACTGTAGTGTAAGCTTCACAGTAAACATTTTACAGTAGGCTTTCAGATAAACAGGCATGACTTCATGTTGCACTAATTCCCAAATGGCACCCTCAGCCCTTGTGGACCACCTCCCAGTCTACACTAGGTCTGACTTCTAGAATCAGATGAAAGTTACACAGCCACCATGTTGAATCAGGATCAATTTCCACCTGACAAAGGCACTTGTGAGGTTTGTTCTAAAACGTGTCTAGACATTTAAAGGGTAAAGTACACCAGATCCTCCTGACAGCCCTTCAAAATCTGCACGTCTGGATTCTAACTCCCTGACGTTACAGAGTTCAGGCACCAGGGTGGACGCAATGGAAGGGGTTTGCTGATTTTTTAAGGTTTCCCAAAGTCTTACAACTCTCTCTGCTTCAGCTCTGTGGTTTGTACGGTTCCCAGAGAGGAAAAGATGACAATGGTTGGCTGAGGGCCGTGGCAGTGCAGTGATTCCAATAGACAGGAACCTAAACGCTTAAGCTGCTCATTGTTAAAGCCCTCAGCCGGGTCTCATGACACCATGTTGCTAATTTCGATACCTGCTTTTACATTCGAACTGGGATTCAGAGCCAGCATCAAAGGATCACATCACATCCTGTCCCTCTTATGGCCAAATCAACCTTGACTTAGTAAGAGCTGCTACCAAGATACGCATAGCAATAGGATCTGAGGTCAAAAACTTGCTGAGGAAAATGGGAAAACACACGAGGGATGGACCGCACAAACCACAACTGAAGAAAACCAGTGAAATCCAGCACCTGACTTGAGCATATTAAACAAATATTCTCCGCTAGTATTTCAAGGAAAAATAATTCACTTCTGGCGATGGGTTTAAAGAAAGTGTGACTTAAAAAATAAAAAGTAGTTACGGGAAAACTGTTTTTGGGATATTTTCTCATAGTGGGAACGGGAGATGCAGCTGTTGACGTGTGCTGGAGACGGATCTGGAATGGAAAGGAAACAACGGCTGGAGCAAGAGAGAGACATTCTGACAGATTTGTGTGGTTAGTTTTTCATGGACTGCATCATTCCTCTCAGGGGAAACGAGAACGAGTGAGAGGGACGGTGCTGGTAAATACCGCCAGCGTTGACTCCTATTCCTCATTAGGACCGTAGCAGTTAAGCGGCAGTTGGAGCATTATCATACCAACTTTAACTGCCTTACAGGCCCTATAAACAGTCACAAGAATACCAAATATATTTTTGGATGCTATTTAGACGCCTCTCCACGGCTCATCGGTTGCCTTCTCACGATTGATTCCATAAAGAGAGGCCTTTGAAAACACGAACAGCCTTCCTTTTTAATCCTGAAGCCCATTTGCTTGAATTTTTCACTTGGTAAAAATAGTTTATGGAGACATTAGACACTGCAGGCAACACAAAACATAATTGTGTGCTACATAGGCAAAGTGGCATGCATCTTATCTCGACATCTAAGGAACGAACTGCACAGAACCCGCAAGACAGCAACAGAAACTGCCTTTAAGCTTTTGAACTTCCTGTTTGCTATCTTCAGACTTCCATATAAATGTATAATATACTTCTGCATTTATTATGCATTTGCCAGTCTCTTTCATCCAAAGTGACTTGCAGTGCATTCAAGGTATACGTTTTCTCAGTATGCGTGTCCCCTGGGAATTAAACCCATGACCTTGGTGTTGCTAGCAGCTGAGGTACAGGAATGGTTCCAAGATGGCACAGGATCGTGGATACAGGTACCTTTTGGAGGACACGTATTTGTTCTGTTTCCAAAGCCTAGTGAGCTGCCTATGTAAGCAGTATTTTAGGGCTTCATTTTAAGGCATTAAAGTCACACTCCCTACATGAAGAAGCAGCATAACTATACCGCCTACTAAGATACCTTTGTCTGGCTACATTCTAAGACAGCATCATATTTACATCTTTCTCGTTATTTGAACTCAGGTAGTCTTTCATTTAATTTACACTATTTTATTTACATTAAAAGTCTCAAGAATGTATTTATTTGATCATGATAATGACTGATAACCGATAGTCTAATTAAAATGAACTACTTTTGAATGTACTAGGTAATATGCTTACCATAGTAACTCTAATAGGTTGCTTCCTTAGAAGACAAGTTCTTAGGAAGTCGACATTGAGGCAGCTCACTGGGTTTTGGAACAGACCCATTTTTTGACACAAATACTGACAAATGCCAAGCCTTAATTTCATCTGGACGTCAGAAGTCCTCACAAGTGAACTTGCGGTCACAGACTACACCACAGTCATGCCTGAGCAATGCAGTCACTGAGTCAGCACAGAAATTCATGGAGTGGTCGAGCGGTCATCAATCAATGTCTATACACAAGCTATATCAACCCTACTGTGGCCCTGTAACACACTTACACAGAGCAGTGATGAACCAGTAAACACTGCGAAGCTATGCATAAATACAAAAGACAAAAAAGAAATGGCAATGACATCAGCGGTAGGCTCCCCTGGCAGAGAAAAGCTAAAACATTTACTGGAAAGCTGGATTGTGTGTAAACCTATTTGCTTGTGTGGCAATAGCTGAACGGTTCTGGTTCTGAAACAGCCCACCAAAACCAATCCCAATCCAAATCTCTTTTTCCATTTCTCTATGTTTACCAGGAACATCCTTGAGGGTTGATCGAGTGAGATACGTACAGCTATGTCCATAAAAGGGCTAAATCTGAAAGCAGACGAGAGGCAGCTGTAACAATAGGCAGTCATAATGTGTCTGTCATGAGGAGTATTATTTATATCCATGGTGTAGACTACATCACAGTCACGGAACAGGGTGTGGAAACTTCTGTGAATGCCCTACAAGACTATGTGTGTGTGTTAAGTCACAGGATATGGTGAATTCTCTCATATTGCTTTCAGGCACACGTCAGCATTTCCACAATGCAATAATCAGGCCTGTAGGTAGATCCAAACCATTTCAGTGCGAAAACTGCTCACATGTTTCCTCTTATGCAAAAACGGCTGCTGATAACTTTGTTTTGCTTTGACGCAGCGAGTGTTTGTTTCCTTCAGTAGCTGAATAATTAGCACTGAATAAATAGATAAATAAGCACCGACGAGCAAACGAATAAATGCAGTGTCGACCTTAATGAGCAGGCTCGTTAGATTGGGTGATTGCTGTTTGGAGTTAGTTTAATTCGATCTGCCTCTCTAATCCCACAGCCTGCGATGCTTCATTGTTCACCGCCGCTCTTACAAAAACAGACGTTAGCTCATTTGAATTTGAGAGGTATAACTATTGATCTCACACAAAGGGAATTACTGTGTGTTCTGAGAGAAAACAAATTACGCTGGTTTGTTCCAATCCTAATAAAGAAAGAATGTATTTGGTGGAAGTTTCTAGGACACCTGATTAATATTGGTAAAGGTGTATTGCTGAATTGAGGCAGAATAGAGAGATACTGAGCTAATTATCCACTTTGATTAAGGAAAAGATAAACATTATGCAAATGTAGGGTCCAAAATGAACTTTTCGCCAAACACAGCCCAGTGGCTGCTGAATTGAAACACGTTATCAGCTATTATTTTCATAAATACACTAACCATATGAGACCCTGGACCAGAAAACCAGACTTCAATTTTGAGATGTATACATAATCTTAAAATAGCTGAATAAACAAGGTTTGATGTATGGTTTGTTAGGATTGGATTACTGTATATTTGGCCGAGATTCAACTAAACTGGAATCTAAGGGTGTACAAAAATCCAAATAGTGAGACAATTGCCTTAAAAAGTATATAAATAAAGTTCTAAACAATGTATATTCCTATTCAAAAATTAAGTAAAAAATTAATTAAACAAAATATCTTAATGGAACATGTTCTGTATTTAATTACCTAATGATTTTTGGCAAAAAAGAAACATCTACAATTTTGGCTCATACAATGTATTTTTTGGCTATTGCTATAAATACACCCCAGAGACTTAGGACTTAAGGTTTTGTAGTACAGGGGCACATATATGAAACAGCACAACTGTTCAACATGGACGATAAGAAATGTTTCTTGAGCAGCAAATCAGGATATCAGAATGATTTCTGAAGGATCATGTGACACTGAAGACCGGAATGATGGTCAGCTTTTTAACACAGGAATAAATTACATTTTTAAAATATATGAAAAACAGTACAGCTATTTCAAATTGTAATAATTTCTCAAAATATTACTGTTATTTACAGTATTTTTTAATCAGACCCTGCTTTCAAAATCTGTCAGACTCCAAACTCGACTTGCACTAAAGCTCGGCAATCATTCATTTTGGAACCAACATGATGGTGAGTGTGTTATTGAGTTTGATGTCTTACTCTGTGCTGGTCATACTCTGGTCCTCTCCGTCGGGCCTCCAGTTCCTCATAGGCTGGAGCTGCTCCCTCTCTACGAGCCTGAAGATACTCCCTCCTCAGCTGCTGGATACGGTCCATACTGCTGCAAAAACACACAATCCACTTAGCTCAAAAATGTGTTGCTGTAGCATAGTGGCTAAAAATCTGGGCTGGTAACCAAAAGGTTGTAGGTTCAAAATCGACTAAAAGATTCCAAATTAAATTAACAATAAATAATCACAATAATGATATAATCCAGTGTTTTATTAGCACTAGACAGATAAATAACATGGGTGGGGTCTGCTTTACTTAGTTGTTCTTTTTTCAAGAGTTTAATAAAATAGCTCAACATGTCAAAAGATCCTTGTGTTTAGTTCCAATTAGTGAAGCTCCATCTATCTCTTGTGACATTTGAACCTGTAATCTTTTACTTAAAATCCAGATCTTCAAAGACTAGGCCCCACCACCCCCTTACATCCGCACTCAGTCTCCTACGCACCAATACTATTTCCCAACATACACATTTATAGACTTATGTGCAAGATAACACACAAATCTCCCAACCCCGGCCCACTCACACCCATCCAGAACAAAGAGTCACTATCGATCTGACCTATACATCATGTGACGGATAAAAATCCAGAAGCCCAGTATATCAGGCTGTTGATATGTCTGGATTGTAGCCACTTAAAGAGAAGGCAGACTTTGGTCTGGAATCCCAGGAATCATTTGCACTTATCAGAAACAACAAGGTGATGACAACTGAGCTAAAGCAGACAGAAAGACTCAATACAGTCACAGATAATCAACAGCCCTTTGTTACATGCCACTTCAAATCTAGCCAAAATCACAATCACACACAAACATCAGAGAAGATACAGAATGAAAACTTCATTTAAGAAACTTTTTAATGCAATACATTTTTTTTAATTTAGACAAAAAACATGAACATTTAAACAAATTCATCTAGTTTTAGGCCTGTCTGACTTGTTTGTATAACATACTATGAGATATTTAGCTATAATGTTCAAGCTGCTCTGTTAACTATCATGAAATTGCATTTAATGCCAAAAAAAAGCATAATAAGAGTTTTAAAAAAAGGTATGATATATTTAGCATTTTTTTGCAGCCCTATGATAGCTTTGTAAGAGAAACTAATCAAAATGCTAGATGTTTTTTTTAACTTAATATCATACGTGCCATTTATTTTATTGCAAAAGAGCAACTTGGACGACATCTTTTGCACTCTACAAAAGAAAATAAGTCATAACAGATGAAAAAGAGATGAGGATGAGTCATATTTATAATAATAATAATTATTATTTTTAATTAATTTTTTCCTTGTGTGTAGTGTTTTGTTTTTTACTGCACCAGGGGTATCTAAATCTTTCTCCTCAATGTTCATTTTTGGGTGTACTATCCCTATCCTTCTACTTGTCCAAAGCTCAATAAACATCTCTGCTTTTCCAGACACAGCAAAATGACGCGCTTATCAAACGTTCAAGGGGGGAATGTGTGATATTTCTCCTGCTCAGATATTGTGTTGTGGCACAGAACTGTGGAAGTGTGACTTGGGAGATAAAGTCCTGTCAGTCATCTCACAGCTTCTAACACACAAACACCAAAATCAATCTCTCAGCGCTCGAATAACACAAATACAACCTTTCCACAACTGTTGCTTCCCATTGTCAACACACAGAACCGAACAGGCATGTCCACCATCTCAGCTAGGGGTAAATGCAGCAATCAGACGCTGTGGGTGAGGATCCTATCGTAAACTTCACACATCAGTCATTTTTTCAGGGCATCGACCCCTGGGGTTAAAGCCAGCTGTCTATGTACTAAAAATGTGTAACTGAAAATTAAAAAAAATATGAAAATGAGAGGAAAAAAAGGGCAACACGATAAGTTAAGAGACAATGTGACATTGTTTTGATAACCTAAATGGTTTGAAGCCAACAATTACAATGACACTGTAAAATAGAGGAAGCACATTGTTGAACTAGCATAGAAAAGCAAAGACTACCTTAACAATAGGCACGCCATAATAAAAAAGCGATAAATTACATCTCTACCCTTATGACCGTGTTTTGTCCTTAACAGTTGAAACTTAATTAAACCTAAATTTTAGCATTTAAAATAACATGCACACAATGATTGATCTTGATCCTGTCATAATTTACCGAACACAAAAAAAGACAACTGAGTGAATATGAGGATGAGTAAATTAGAATTATTTTAAACCTTATTGTAAAGTTGTTTTAACTTTATTTAGATGGTCCCTTTAATGTATTTTGTTGATTATAAGTAACATTCCACCTACATATCTACTAACTCTCAATAGCTTGCTAGCAGAGTATTAGTAGACTGGTAGGGTTAGGGTTAAAATAGGTTGATATGTACTTGCAAAGTTATTTATAGTCAGTAGAGTGTCTTTTTGGGAGACCTTCACAAGAAAAAGTTAGCAGATATTAATTAGAGAGTGTACTAATATTCTGATGAGAGTTAGTTGACTTGTAGGTGCAAAGCTATTTATTGTTCAAAAGGGACCATCAAAATAAAGTGTTACCGTAAAGATTAACACTGAAATAATAAAATGACTAAAACTAAAATAAAAAAATAATCAACCGCAAAAAATAGCAAATAAAAAACTATGAAAGCACATAACAAAATTATTAAAACTGAATTCAAATTAATATGAAAATGGGAAATGTAATATTAGAAAATGTCATATAAACACAGAGATGAATTTGAAACATTTTACATGAAACAAAGATATATTTTAAATATAAAATGTATTTTTCCCCCACAAAAAAACTTCAAAAAGCGCTGGATGTAGTTAAGTCGAGGTGTAAATACGTGCTTGAGGTAGTGAAAGATTTTCCATGAAGAAAAACAGACCTGTTTTCACAATAAAACTACAACTCTACAACTAGAGAACAAGTAGTACTTTCATCAAAAACAAGTGTAGGCTGACCACTTTACAAAATTCCCTCACTCTCCCTTTAGACGCAGAACACCAAAATTCAATTGACTTTTTTTCATGTTCCTGACCAATCAGATTAACTGAGAGAGAGAGCGTGAGCAAAGAGTGTGTGTTAGAGAGAGAAACTTGGAGAACAGAGGATGAATGAGACAGTAGAGGGATTAGATTAAGACAAAACAAATTAACATGTCTTTTTTTAAAAGCTCGTTAGGCAGACAGCGCGAGTGCCAGGCATTCCAGAGGGATGATGCTGTGGGAACGGGCCAGAGCGCAGTGACCCGGCGGCCACACGCACACTCCAGCTCCCAAACCCGGACGGTCAGGTCTCAAAACAAACCAACCGTCTATGCAGGAAAACACACACACTCAGCAACATATAACAAAAAAAGGTCCCACTGTGGATTAATAACACAGGCCCACACACACACAAAAAATGGCCGACCTCTCTCTCCATCATGCGCTGTCATAAACAGCCTTTTTCATCTGTTGAACTTTCAGGAACAATAAAGATTTGTGTGACTCAAGCAGGCCTAATGTTGCCGCCGCTGCTGCAGTCCCGGAGGTGCTACTGGGAAGCATGCATTCAGACGCACACAAAACACACAAACAAGCATTTCTGCTGTTTTCCTTCTGCTTTGCTTAGCCACAGCGGACCACGATAAAGCCAGCTCCGGTTGTTTCTCTAACTGATTGAAACCAAATAACATATCTGACAATCTGCATTTACAGATATAAAAACATAATTCACTTTTGTCCCCTATGGTTGTCAGTTGATTAAATATGAATGTAGTTAACATGCTGTTCAGCTCTTTTTTAGGAAAACTGAATTATGCCCAAAATTTGTGTTTTGTCAATGTGCATGAACGAGACAGCAAAGCATGTGTGCATACGTAAAATATTACAGAACAGCTTTAAATGTCTCCGAACAAATTAAAAACAGATTACATTTTCTCAAATTCTGCATCTAAATGTACAATAAATACATATCTGCAACACAGACAATCATAATAAAAATATTTTCCACACTTCATAGACTTAATGATTCCTGTGAAAGGTTTTTCCGTCATTTTTTTCATCTTTTATCACAGTGTTATTATAGTTAACTAATACTAAAACAAATAAATAAAATAAAAAAGCTTTAACTTAATGTACTAAACAATTCAAAATGTAAAAATAAAAGGTAAAAATCTATAAAAATCAATAGCATGATAAAACAAAATAAAAACACGATAATATTGAAACTGAAACAAAGAATCTACATTTTGTCTGTAATATCCAGTATGGACAGTGCATTTAACATATAGAGTAAATAACAGCACATGTTTTTCCTGGGAATCAAACCCCTGACCTTGGAGCTGCTGGCGCCATGCTCTACCAGTTACACCCCCTAAAGACAACATGAAAATAATAAATATTATTGATCTTGCTGTGCCATTAAAGAATTATGGGACTTTCTTTTTTAATTTTATATTCTTATAACGTAACTAAGGCCATGGTGGGAGGGGGGTATCACATTTACTGGTAAAAACAACACAGAAGTACAATGAGTTACGAATGCCATTTCAAATTCACTTGAGAATCAGCCATTAAAAACATCCATACACACAGTAAACCACAGAAACGACCCCCCACACCGGAGAAACGCTCTGAGACACCAGGGCAAGAATTGCAGAGCGGCACAGATCGGGGTGGACAGCAGCAGGTCAGACCGACAGCAGCTCATCCGCAGAGTTATGCCCCTGTTACAACCCTTCCATTTTTCACTTCTCAATCTCAGTGATTGGAGAGCTGAGAGAATAGAGCGGGAAAGTGTGGCAGCATCCATCTTCTCTCCACCGTACTCCCTCACGGCTACTTTACACAATTTATGAGGAACATAACACACAAAAAAGAGAGAGAGAGAGAAAGACGGCGAGAACAGGAGATGAAATCACATGCAAGTCTTGATCCAAATCTTGTATTGATTGGAACAGTGAATAGGTCCATAAAATACTAATACATAAAATATTATGACCTTTACAGCTAAATTGAAATTGACTACAATGGAGAGCGATGGTATTATGCATAAAAACCTGCTGCGGCAGTTATACTTCACAGTAATGGCATCTGAAACAGGCCGATGCTGTTGATTTCTCGGGTCTAGACCAATGCATTCATTCATGGCACAAGATTAGAAGGGTTGTGACAACAAACGCAACTAGACATCGCCTTCCAAGTCTTTCTGAGAAAGAGTAATCCAATAATAAAGTGAGTGAATCCATTATTAGATATTAGAAACTTGAATCTGTGTTTAATCATGTCTTTGGATACGGAGACAAAGAGACCACAGGAGAGTTACAGCATAGCTATGAAATGTACTGGAGACCAGTGGCTATACCACATACAGTACTGTTCAAATATTCCAGAAAAACAGTTATAAAGCAGTTGATATTTTAAAAAAAAAAAAATCCTGTGGTGTCATGCAACTAAAAATATAAATTCCTCTGTACTTATTACATCTGCAGTAACCGCATATTAAACCATGGAATATTTATTCTTAAAAAACAGGAATCCCTCTAGTATCATTTAGAAATGAATACATTGAGAAAAATGTAAATAAAATGGTGACAAGATACTTTACCTAATATATAGGGGAGAGCGGGGTAAGTTGTCACACGGGTAAGTTGTCACACTGTTCATAACTCCATCACTAGAGGCTCT
>JAUCNO010001888.1:12996216-13019357 GCA_032353835.1 Enteromius viviparus
GGGCAAATTGTCACAAGTGCACATTCTCCATTCAACAGTCTACAACTCCGTAATGAGATAAGATATGAAAATGTACTAAATACATCATATGTGCCCGAGACTTCCTTCTTTCATTTGGTGAAACATTTATTACGTTGTGATGTATGGTTCTCAGTAAAAGTTAGTCAGTGTGAAAAGTGTGACAACTTACCCCGCTCTCCCCTATACATTAGTACATCTTAATAAAAAAAAAATATATATATATTTATTAATTTACAGTTCTCAGAGAACACACTCACTGATTAAAAGTGAAATAATTATAAATACTGTAATGATTAATAATTAAAGTGCCCCTATTATGGGTTATAAAAGGTTCATATTTTAGTTTTGAGAGTCCCATGAATTTGCATTTTCATTCAGACCAATGTGAAAAGACTAAGTGGGCTGGCAATGTGCAGGTTTTTCATGCTGAAGTCAACATGAAATAGCTTGAGACTATTAAAACAACTCATTTCAGTGATTCAGAGTCGACTTTATACACGGTGCACTTTCAGATTTAAAACTCTGCAGTATGTTTTTATTAATTAGAGCTGTGTTACACACTGCATGAAATGTAATTTTCAAAAATCCATACTTTTTGGCACCCTAAGTGTGGAGTGCAGTGATTTTATCTCTGTTATCTCATTTAAATATAAAAACATTTATCCATTTATTGCATTAACCACATGTATGCCATCAACACAGGAATCGGCTTCAAGCGAAAACATTCAAAATATAGGGATCTGAGAACACACAACAGAATAAATCAGCTTTGCTCTAAAGGTATTTGGCAGTTGCACAAACCACAAACATGCACACACCATAAAGCACCGAACGCGTGCATTTATTCTCGGCCTGTGGTTCCCAAGCAAGCCATTTCCCCTGCAGCGTCTGGGCTCCGTAGTTATGCTTTCAACACTCCATCATGCAGCCATCATATCCAGAACGCCTTAATTACTGCTGCCATTTTGACTGAGCACCCTCCTCACCCTCCAAATGAATAACACCATCAATGTTTAATAAGGGTCCTGCTCTAATCAAAGACACAGGCACACACCTCTCACTCACATACACATGAGTGCACATACGCTCACCCCCGAATATACACATAGCCTGGAGTTCCAAACAATCATAAACTCAGCTGGTCACGCACAGAGGGAAACCTACATTAATATGGCCACAGGCTATGAAACAGGGGTGATGGAGGAAGGGGAGGGAAAGTGAGACAGAAAATATGTTCAGAATGGCATACTATAATACTACCCATTTACCACTATGTGTGCAGTCTGAGTAATGTGGATGCTATACAAAAATTCTGTGTGCAGGTAATGGATGGAATCCAGCCAAATATTCAGTATACCACCATGGAATAGCATATACTATAACCTACCAAAGTTATTGTATTACTTAAAATATAGCAGGAAACACATGGAGATTTAAAAACAGATCATTCCTTTTTCCAAAAATTCCAAAAATTATGCTTTTTTATGTTATCGTGTTTTTATTGTGTTTTTAGTTATTCATTAATCCTATCAATAAACCCAAATACAGTGTGGGACTGAGATTTGCAGACTGAGATTAATTGGAAAGCACAAAAAAAAAAAAATGGATTTTTGAAAATTGTTAAAAATGTTTTTGAAAATGAACTCTTCATTTATTTTCTCTGGTCTCTTAAGCTTATTAAGGCTACACTTATTTGTCCCAAAATTAAGCAAATAAATAAATAAATAGTATTACACGTCTCCTATTTTAATATATTTAAAAAAAAAAAAAAAAATGTGCAAATAAAATTTGCCAATACTCTAATCTTAGTTTTTTAAGGATTATTTGATGAATATGAATCATTTATAACATTATAAATGTCTTTACTTTATCACGTTAATGCATCCTTGTTAGATACATGTATTTATTAATATTTTTTAAATCCTACTAACCCCAAAATGGTGCATGCATGTACATACAATAAAATAAGACAAAAAATATTTTGCTATTATTATTATTAATAAATTAAAATGTATTTTATAGATGCATAATTTTTAGATGCTTTTATATTTTAAAAGGTGTCTTGTAAGTAAGAGATCATAATTAGGGATAAAACAAAAAACACAAAACGGTAAAAAAAAAAAAACATTCATTGCTTATTACGACATTTGAAAAACATATATATATACTGGATTGTATGTAGCGTAGTACACACAGTGTGCAGTGAGAGTGGTTCAGAAAAAGGGAGAGTGGTGGTGGGCGGCTGCGGGAATCAAATAAGGGCATTGGCTCTACGGATAGCGTTTCCTCCGATAAGCTGAGCCACAGCACCTGGTGACTAAGAAAGGCTTAATTTGCACTCTGCTCTTTCCCTCACAGAAGCTCATTCTACAGGAGTGTTACAAGAGAAAGTTCAATAAAGGGTAAAGATATTTATTTTCTCTCCCTCCCAGTGGCAGGGGAGCACGGCATTAACTACAGCCAATGGTTTCGATTCCCCAGGGTCAGCGACGTGTCGGTGTGACTGCGACGAGGGTGGAATTTAGTGTTCGGCTGTGAAACAACAAGACTTGCGATTTTATCTATTAATTTCATACTCAAGTGACTGGGCAGTTGGCCGGCATCCCACGGAAGCTGAGAGATGGGAGATATTAAATGAATGGAGTTGTTAATAACACACTGAGAAACCTTGCCTTAAAGGGATATTCCACCCAAAAAAGATATTCTGTCATCACTTACTCAACCCTCATGTTGTTCTAACCCCACATAACTTTTGTCGATCTGTAAATTACATAAGAAGTTCAGCTGAATGTTTTGTTTTATACAACAAAAGCAAAAGGTGTTGAGGGCTAAAAAATAATAATACCCTCAAAACACTCAAAGTCCAAAAAGATAATGCCATAACTTAAGGTTTAAAACTTTTAATGTAGAGTTATTCTATTCGCCCCTGAACCACAAAAAGCAGTCATAAGTAGCATATTTACCCAAAAACATTAAATGGGTCAAAATTATACATTTTTCTATTATGCCAAAAATGATCAGTGGAACACACATCAATGGAAAGCTTATTTATTCAGCTTTTAGATAATGTATGAATCTTAATTTTAAAAAAAATAACCTTTTTGACTGGTTTTGCTTTCCAGTGTTACACATTATATTATAAAGACTAGATCAGAAACATTTTTATTACAGAATTTCAAGTCCAATGTATTAGCATTAATCGATTTAATTAATTTAATAATGAATGTATTTATTTAATATTAATAAAACCATTAGATGAAGACTTCTTGTGCACAAATAACTTATTTTTTTGTTAGTCACCATTCACTTATTATATGGAAAACTGCAGCATGAACATTCTGCTAAACCTCTTCCGTTCATCTATTTTGTGTTCATGCAGGTTTAGAACATCATGAGAGTAAATGATGACCGAATTCCACAGACGCACACTATGTGATATGTGTAGAAGATCTCAGCTCTTTTATCTTCCATCTTGCTGCGTTCACATCTCTCAGTTCTTCTCATCACCCCGCAGTGAACAGTTTTCCCTTTTTGTCTCCACGAAACCCCCTGCTAGGTCTGAGGGCGGCCTCTCTCTCTGTCTATTAACGGTTTAATGCTGGAGAGAAACTTCAGGTCAGCAGATCTTAAGAGTTGGATAAATGATGGTTTAAAGCTGGAGGAGCCTGCATAAATCCAACAGACATGTCTGCTTTGGACAATGGAGACACAGACATCAAGAGAAACGCTGTATGGCATGGAGCAATATATTCCTTCATCTTTGAAATGCATTAAAAAAAACACTGTCGGTCATAAAGAGCAAGATTTATACACTGTAAAAGGAAAGACATCAATTTGTGACCTGGAGAGCAGAAGAAAAAGGGCAGAAATGCTGGAATCGACACACACATAGCCACTAACGAGTGTGCATGAGAAACACACCAAGGGCTGTCGAGGGGAATCTTGATGTAATCCACCAATTTGATTCACAGAAGCTCATCTGCTTGATAATCGGCATGCTTCTGTCAATCACACGCATCCCAAATCAAAAATCAATTCCATTCAAGCACTCTTTATCATGCCTGTTTAACACACATTATTACCATATTACCCCAGGCCAACAACGAGAGCTCGAGTGGGTAAGTACACCTGAAGAGAAGACATTGTAATCTGAATTTACTAAACAATAAAACCCTGAGGACACGGAGAAGCTTTGTGGATAGGAGCAATAAAGTATGAAAGGTCATGCAACACAATGAACCATGATTAAATTTAATATAAAGTATAGCCTTAAGCGAGCTATTGCATATAAAACTTAGTAAACAATTTTTATATATAACTTCATAAATAAAACATAATGCAACATTGGCACACTCAGGGCTCTAGACAGAGACAAATATTAAAATATATGCCAAAAATGATCAATTTTGTCAAAAATGTATCTATATGCGCTTTCAACACATTATCAGCTCTTTAGATTATGCAGTTTTAATTTTTTTAATTTTATTTATTTATTTATTTTTTAACGAGTAGTGTGTCTGAGATTTGAATCAGACGGACTCTCACCGGATTTACAAGTGAATCGATTCAAAACAATACTGTAATACTGTATACTTTAGGTGTTCATATGACAATGTGCAATTAAAGATGCATGCTTTTGCTTAAAGAATAATAATAGCATGAATAAATAAATGCATTTTCTGTAACACTTCCGTATAGGGACCAATTCAAACTATTAACCACTTGCTAATTAGAATGTCTATTATTAACATATTGGCTCTTTATCAGTACTTATAAAGCACATGTTTTGTATGACCATATTTTACATTCCTAACCCTAACTAATACCTAAACGTATCTTCACTAACTACATAAGCAGCAAATTAGCAGTTAACTGATGCAAAATTACAGCTGTTAATGGTATGCGACTCTTTGTACTTAAAGCAACTACAAAACTGTCCTTGATTATGTAATTTAAATCATAGTATATATATATTAAAACTTTTATACATAATAGCATGCAGCATTAACGCTGGCATATAAGAGGATTTGAACTTGATTAACTGAACTTCACGTCAGCTATGCTTATTGAGTGCTTTGACAATTTGCCACATCAGATTACCAAATAAAATGGGTTGTGTTACATGTTGATTTAATAGAATATAGAGCAGCAATTTACACAGCCGTAAGAATAACAGGCGTTTAACTACTTGAATGAACTACTGGAATGTCATGTTGACCAATCAGCATCATACCTAAACTACCCATCAATTAAAGCAGCATTCGATCTGTAAGTGTCACATTAAATCATTCAATCATTTACATCAGAAAAGACAAAGTGCACCCTTACTCCCCTAACCTGCTGATGAAACATGACCCGCATCAAGCAGGCAAGAAAGGCAAGCAATCGTGAAGACGACAGCGAGGCCGCAGATGCCATAATGGACACATCCGTGTTTGGACGAGGAGAGGAAAGAACCACATCTATCAATTTCCCACAACTCTCCCCTCGAGTAATTTTTGCGGTGAGCTTCGGCGCTCTAATTGGTGGACATTTTCAGAAATGAAATTTGACAACAAAAGATAGCCGGCAATGACAGGCCGGCTCCCAGGCTCCCTAACCAGAAGTGACGGCACTTTTTATATGCCATCTGCAATTGAAGAAATAATTAGAAGTATTTTGGCTGGTGTAACATTATTTGGACAGGCCATCAACGATCGCCGACCCCTCCCGCGTCCTCTCGTTCGCAGGTGAAGCTCAATTTGTGCCTGGACCGTTTCATTAAAACACCAGGCACACCGCCTCTGTATTTGTACCGGCAGGCAGAGTGCATTCTGGGTAGGCAAATCTGTGTCTAAGAGTGAGGCGGTAATCAAGTCTTCTATCCTCAACCCTCAATTCTAAAATTGTGCACCTTCAAAAAGGTCTAAAAAAGAAAGAAAATAAAGCATTTCCCTTTCAGTTCAATCAAGCTGAGATGGAATAATGAGGTGAATATAATTTAAACCAATCTACGATTTCTGCTTTTTAGAAATAAGCTTTCACATCCTCCTGTTTCCAAAAACAGAACGGCACAGTATGCAGTGGCATGACTTGTTGCTAAGCTACAAGATGCATCTAGAAGAAACCGCTAAGTGAATGCTTTGTGTGAGCACACACACGTGTGCGTTTGAGTGTGCGGGCTTTTTTGTCTTGTATGTGCTTCAATGGGAGAGTGATGTGGAATTGCTTTTCTTCAATGAGTGACAGGCAGGAAGTTCTTGAACAAATATGAGAGGAGGAAATGCAGAACGAAAAAGGGGAAAATAGAATGAGGGAAGCGCATTGAGAGGAAGAGAAAAGCTCAGGGGTGGAACTCATGAGTAGCACTTGTCCGGTTCTCCAGATTAGGCCAGATGAATCATAAGGACTCAGAGAACCCACAAACCAGAAGAAGCTTCCTCTATACGCTTTTATTCTGTCGTTCAAAGCCTATTCACACAAAGTCTGAACTTTCAGGCACAAAAAGATTTCCAAACCAACAATGAACTATATGAGCTTGTTATAGAGTGGAGGTTTTTACTGTTTTGAATGCTGATTGACGTAAACAACTTCGTCAGCAAAACAGGAAGTTATAAATAAATTAAATAAAAATACAAATGAACGTTTTTTTATTATTGAAACTCCTGCAATCGAGTCTAATTTAAGACTTTTATTGGTTTATTCGGATACTACACTTTTTCTGAAAATATAAATTCAACATTGGAGATTCTGTGATCAGTTTAGAATGCAAGATATCCATCATAAAAGATATATTGCATTTACCAAAATAAAATTGCATCGTCTGGATTTAATAAAAAAGCGGCATTAACAAAACCAACAAAATAAACAAATGAAAAAAGCCAAAAATGTATAAATTCTACACAAAAATAGTTGCATAATACTAATGCAATTTATTATTATATATATATTATTAATTTATTATTAATTATATTATTAATTTATTTGTTTGAGAATATGTATTAACTCAATATACAATATTGAAATATTTATCATTTATATTATTATTATATGATGTGTATTTATTCTAATATTTATTTGAAGCTTTTTTTTTAGACAGACAGTTGGATGGCTGATCAACCATCTTGGCCATTTCCAACACGGTTACCTACATTTCTTTCAAGCACATTGAAAACACATTAAACCCTCATTGCGGGAGGAATGGTGAATAAGAGAGACAGAGAAGCGGTGTCAGGCCAGGGAAGGGTTCGCAGATACGGGGAGACACTTAAGGGAGCGGGCTGGCACTCTTTAAAAGCAGCCGAACGCGCCTGCAGCTCTCATTCAGCTCAGCAGAATGGCTGATTAATTAACGGGCAGAAAAGCACTCCAGCACTCACACAACCAACACTAAAAGCTTTTCTTTCTCCATCTAGTGATTTCTATAATTATTTTGATGGCGAGGCTGCGCTCCGGGCCTCAAGAAAACGGGAAAGGAGGAGGTGGAGGGAACATGCGGAGAGACGAGGAGGAGAAAGCCCTAACTGTGTTTTATATATAGGCCAAATCTTTCAGTGAGGTATCTGGGCACAATAGCTGCTGATGGGGGACTTGAGTGGACATCGGTAACCTGTGGAGTAGCTCTTGATGGGTTTGTGCCGTGTTTTGGACTGACCCTAGCGGGGTTACTTTGAGGACTGGAGGACTGTTTGCTTAGGGCAGTGTGGGGGCTATTGTTCTCGAGCACATCCAGGACACGGCATTCATACAGCGAGCTAGAGCGCCGAGTAGAGAGCGGGCAACCTTGTAGACCCCTTCCTCCTCTTATCAAACCGATTCCCCATTCTTCCCTCATATGTTTGTCTATAAAAGTGTTTTTGGAGATGTGGAGGCAAAGGTTGGCAATCTGCAGCTCTCCAGTGGTCTCTAAAGAACTGGGATGCCCCTGTGCAGATAAGCGAGCCACCTGTCTACCTCATCCCTTCTCTATCAGCGGAGGGAACAATGATTATTTTTTAATTGGAGCGGAGCAGAGCTCTGGAGAGTCTGGTTGTTATAGTAACTTTCCAAGCTGAGTGCGGTGGGCCTCTTCAGTGCTCAAGGAGCAGCTCGCTGTGGACCTTCTTCTCAACCAATGCCAAATAGCTCCTCGCTCGCCTCTCTCTCATGAGGAGAACCTCAAGAGCTCTTTTCTCTCACCACATTCCCCACGTCCTTCACCTGCCTGCCTCTCCACTGCTCCAGAGCGCTCGGATGAAAGGAGGAATGGAAAGAGGAAAAATAAAGGTATTGGTTGTTGGGATAGAGGTATATGACTTAAATATCGATGACTCAAATTACTTGAATTGGCAGGAGTCAGACTATCTTTTACATAATTTGCTTAGTATTGTTTTTGTTCAGTTATACAAAAATAATGTTTGTGGTCGGAAAAATCTGCATTTATTCAATAAAAATAAGTAAAAACTGTAATTAAACATTATTTAATTTTTTTTCCTGTAATGGCAAATCTGAATTTAATTTGCTGAGTTGTTGTTAAAAAAAAAACACAGTTTATTATCAATTCTCACTCTTACGATACATTCACACAGGATGTCTGCATTAACGTCTGATGGAGGGCATCTCTGAAGCATGGTGCTGACATGACCGTCATAGTGACAACAGCCAATCATATTAGTTTTCTGGTGTTAAATGAAAGCGATTGGCTAGTGTGTGTGCTGGGGTATTTTCATAAAGCATGCTGATTGGCTAATGCCTGCACTGGTGCTTGAAAAGCTGAAAAGTTTTTAACTTGTACCATGAACAACACACCCAACGCGACATGACGGATCCACAATTGATTTCAGCAACACTTGACGTCCCTCCATCCAAACTAACTGATGCGGACTCCCTCTGGGAATATACAGTACTATTATGATTATAAAAATAACTGTACTGCTTGTTATTTTTGTGAAAATCGTGGAACATGTTTTTAGGATACTCTGAGCAACAGAAAAACATTTTAAGAAGCTTTACATTTCCTGAAGGGTTACTCCACCTCAAAATGAAAAGTTTGTCACTAAACACTTTCCCTCCATGTCATTCCAAACCTGTGAAAGCTTTGCTCTTCTTAGGAACACAATTCAAGATATTTCAGATGAAAACCGTGAGGCTTGTGACTGTCCCATTGACTGCCAAGCAAACAACACTGTCAAAGTCCAGGTTAAAACACATGCCAATTTATACAATGAAAACTTTTTATTTCAAAATTATACACTCTCTTCTGTGTCAATGACCCTTAAAGCATGCATTACACAGTTCTTTATTAGCTCACCACTAATGGCGAGTAGCTCAGTTTTATTTACTCATCGAGTGTTCATTTTAGACCCAGAAAATACCCAACAGAGTGCTGCTTTAATAGTTTAGTTTTCCTGATTAAAAGCTCAGCTTCAAAATATCTATATTGATTGTAATTGTGTCTGAAAGATTCGCTGAGTAGGAAGTACTGCGCTCTATTCTTGCCTTCTGACAGACTAAATCAATTCCCAGGTAAAATGTGTGCTTTAAAACTGATAGAAATGATGGAACTAAGATGTACTAAGCAGACATACTTCAATGCAAAGTCTGTCTAAGCCATGTATAGAACAAAGTTGCAAAAACATGTCATTAACACTTCACATATTTGCATATCAATGCCGTATACAGTTGTGTTTTGTATGCAAACATGTTAGCTAATCATGGCAGATGGTCATTCACATATACATGTCTTATAGACGTAGTTATCAAAACAACTCTGCCATCATTTACTCACTCTCTTGTCATTTAAAACCGGTCAGAACCAGACGGGTCAAAAGAGGGTGATGGTCACGAGAAGCATTTTGTCTTATAGCATGCTAACATTTACATTTAACAAATGTGAGTTCACTCCTGACCATATAAGCCACTACACACACTGAAAGACTTTTTATGACAGCGATGGGCAGCAGGGTGTGTGTTAAACTGCCTGTCTGTATAAATAACCGAGCCGCTATAATGACTCTCAGAGGAAGCTTTTAAATCAGACACCGGCCATACAACAGAGCAACTCTCCCGTTTAACAAACTCTTCATACGACACGAGAGCATGCTTGCGCTGACACCAGAATCACTGATGCTAGTCTCATTTACATCCTCAATTTACCCATCAGCAGCCTATCAGCATGAATTTACTCAGAACGCTCCCCTTATGCAGGGCAAATATGAATATGCAGCGGTGTTCAGTCCTCTCCGGCAGAGTGTGAAAAGCTGAAGGTGAGGGAATCAACCAGATTATTTATCAAAAACTGAGTCTGCAGGAGACGCCTGGCCACAGAGTCAGACAAAGTGTCGTACAGTGGCACATATGACAAAGATACATCCCTAATGAGCTGCGTTATAGCTGGTGTGTCTCTGTGCGGCAGACATATATCCCTTCACACAAATAAATGAGTTTCCTTCAGCCAACTACTGTATCTGACCAACAGCTGACCGCTCATGCTGAGACCTTCCTGTTTCGAATGAAACTCTCGTGATCCAAATATCCGCTCAGAAATTGCCAGAGATGATGGGAACAATGCAAAAAAGGTATCTATAATGCATTGGAACTTGTTTCTTACTTGTGCATTACTTTTATAAGTTTTTACTTGTATTTGTCAGTCAAAACATAAGTCATCTCTGTTATTTATTTCAGGAAAGACACTACTGGGACTCCACTACTATGTACTTGGATGAAAAATAACAATTTCCGTTATATTGTAATGCAAAACACCTCCAATGCTTTAAAGTTTTATTTGCCTGATTTTCTTACAACATGGTCTATTTTTCCATTATTTTCTGATTTCCAAATTATACACAGATGTCAAAAAATCTCTGAAAAACAAAATTAAACAACATGAAATGGCTTTATCCAACATTTTAGTTTCTGTTCTGGAATATATGAGAGTCAGTGCATGTTCAATTAGATAATACCTAATTTGCGTTCAAATTTATTTATTTTTTTGCCATTCTTAATGTAATCAATCACCTGGGGAAATATGGTGACATCTATCAGTTATTTATTTTTACTCTCACCCTATTCATCTGGAGTGTCATGCCTTAAAAATTCTTGATTTAAATTTCAAGGCTTATACATTATTCACCATAGGTGGAGGCACGTGATATAATGATATATTTCTGATGCTCAATCAAAAAAACAGAATTACAGCATAGCTATGTCAGAGCTGCAGACTGAGCTGATGTGTCCAGCAAAAAATGAGAGAATCAATATTAGAGCAGCTCCTCTGGGTTTACAGCTGTGACTCTGTGTCTTAAGGTTATGAGAATTACAAGCCATGGCAAGGAAGAACTTCTTATTAAAGTGTGTTATTAGGCGTTATTGGCTTCTTTGCGGTTGCCAAGCAACGAGCTGTATTAATATAACATTCAGCTGACATACATCACAGGTGTGTGTTTATCAGCCGTTATACAACAGCTTCAAATATGACTAATTCAAACAGAATTGATTAGTTTTACCTCTCTGAGTCCTTTTTTTTAAAAACAGTAACAGAATAAAAAAAGCACTTAAGCCAGGCATTTCATTCAGATGTTATACATGATATGAAAAGCATTTGATTTGTTAAGTACACTACATTTCAAAATTTGTGGTCGTGTAATATAATTAATGTAAATAATTCAAATTGCAAAACTAATTCTAATCAAAGATGATGGCAACCTACTAAGAATGGAAGTAGTATTACCAAATCCTTCCGAAGGCACTATTAATTTTTGGGACTCTAAAGTGAAAAGCATGATAAATATTTGAATACATGCATATTTACCTGTCTGCAGCAGGAGGTGGAGGGCTTCTCTGTTTGTTGACTTTGGCGTACAGGCCATCCAGAGGGTCTTCTGCGGACGGCTCTCTGCTGTGGGACACTGGGGGCGGGAGTCTCTGAGGAGAGGGGCTGCGGTTCCCGTAACGTGGCTGGGAAGGTGATCCGCGCCCTCTAAAGTTGTTAATGCGGGCATAGTTGGGGTCCAGGTCATCATCCTCCACGTCAGGTGGAGAGAAACGATCCCGGACCTGGCGTTCCCTTAATTCCTGGTGCTTGGCCTCAATTCTGTTACACAGAAACGCTGGTGTTAACCTACTCTGTTTCAATGATTAATAGAATTTAGGCTATTTGTTCAAAAGTGTGGAATTGGTTTTATGCATTTGCTAACCAAGGCTCCATTTATTTGACTAAAATTTAGTGTCAAACGATTAATCGCATCCAAAATAATGCATGTGCATGTGCATATGCATGTCTACTGTGTATATTTATTATGTATATTTAGGCATACACAGAATATATATATATATATATATATATATATATATATATAATTTATATTATTAATAAATATTTTTTATGTTTAATCAATACTTTTTTAAAAATATATAATAATATAATTTGTGTGCATTTATTTATACATAATAAATATAAAGCATGCACACATATTTTATGTAAACAAAAACATTTTGGCATGCAATTAATTCTTTGACAGCACTAATAAAAATACAGTATAACAGTAATGTTTTAAAGGGTTCATCTGGTGCCACCCGCACTTTTTCAAGCTGTTTGTACTGAAATGTGTGTTGGAGGTGTGTGTACACAACCACCCCACACTGATAAAGATCCACAAGTATTTTTATTAAATTAAAAGAAGAATAAGCTGCCCCTTCTGAAATCAAGCCATTCTCAAATGCATGTCGGTGTGGCTAATCAGCACAATAAATGAGCATTTTTAAACTATCTTTGAGAAATTTCAAAACAAAAAACTATATTACAAACTTTCCATTAAGATCTTAAAGAATCACATTAGCTTGTGGAAAATGGACTTTGTATGGCTCCTTTAAGTTTCAACATTCGGTACAATTTTAAACTGTTTTCTATTTCAATAAAATTTAGCAGCCATTAATTTAGTCTTCAGAGTCAGGTGACCCTTCAGAAGTCTTTCCAATATATTGATGATAATATTTGAAAATATTGCTTTTTTACATTTTTTACCTAATAAGCTCAGCCCTGTTGAACATACAGTAAGAGACTGCTTTTAACAACATTCAAAAATAATTATTTCAAACATTTGACCAGTAGCGTATGCTCTGAAATTTTAACTGAGCCATTGAGCAAGTCACACAATGAGAACGCAACTGCAAGAACTTGAACTTGAATCGTATTTACACTTTTAAGGATGACTCGGAAAATACAATAAACTAGAAAGGTCAAGAAAGAGATTTCGGACACATCCAGCTGACTTTCTCTTTCCCTCTTTCCTTTTCTGTCTCTCTCAGGAGCTACAACAGGCTCAGTCAATAAAGTCTCTCTCTGAACAAATGCCACTCTGGAGCATATGGAGGAGAACAGCATGGCTTCAGCTCACACTTCACAGGCTTCCAAGTCCAAATAAACCTCGGCAAACACCACACAAAATAATGACTGCAAAAACATCCCTGCATCTCAGCTAAATATATCCTTTTCTCCTGTCTTCTGGCAGAATATACATGACACACCGAAAGACAGTGATAGAGAGAGGAAGATGAATCTAGTGCTGTGTGTCATCTCAGTAATGGACCACAAAAAGCTGTCAATCTTACAGTGAATGAGGGACAAAACATAAGAGATGTGTGTAATACAATGAGTCATCTAAAACCCCATGCGTCATACATGACAGTAATGAGCTATACCTTTGTTCCATATGGCAGGTAATGATTACTTTTAAGTTTTCATATAAAATCTACTTTAGCTAGTAACTTACTGATCAACTCATGCTGTTTGGAAATGACTAGGTGTCCTCACAAATGACAGCAAAAATATCAGGCTAAAAGATCTCTCAACTATACTCTACTGACTTCACCACTAATTAAGGCTATCTTTAGTTCAGTGAAACAATTTACAATCATTCGATCGTGGCCACAAAATAAACTCTGACAGGGTGATCTGGACATTATTAGAGTCTTGTATCATCCTGAAGGTTTTTTTTTGTGATAGTGACTGGATTTTCTTCAGCAATGGTCAATTGTACAGTTTAGCAGCCATAATGTATTTGAATGTAAAATTTAAAGAGTACACTTAACCCGTAACTATTTTGAAAACCAGCCTTTTAATTGTTTTCGACCTACCTTTATGCAATATTATATCCGAATCATGGACTTAAGCATATTGTCAAGTTATTTTCTTTCAATTAGGATATATTTTATATTTCTTTTTTTAGAACTGATTGGTTGTAAGGCTCATTGATCTGAGCTAATTTGTTGAGTGAAAAAAATAAAATATTCTTTCATGATAACTCTGGATAATTTGTTCACTCAAAAACCGAGGAGTGTAAGATCAATGAGACAGAACACATTACGGTATAATAATGCAGCATAACTAGAAATCAGTTTTTAAATGACCTGTTATTTTCAAACGGGAACACCATTTGAACACCACCAAGTGTAACTACTGTAGAATTTTAATTGACCCTCCATTTCAAAACGACCAGAACACAACATGCAGGATACAAATTTATTCTTAGGTAGTCTCTTGGAATGACTTTCAAGAATCAAGAATGTGTGTAGTTATTTGTGTGTCTTCATGTGGCTTCGAAGCCCAAAAGCAGAAGCAAAGAGGCGGTTGCAGAGAAGACAAGGTTGGTCAGTAGTTGGGTCAGGAGCAGCGACTCTGTATATCAATGTATCAAATTACCTTGAATCTGTTAACAGTCAGGTTATTGAACTATATTACTATTGAGGGGTTATACATTTTTTAAAACTGCAGTTAACAAATACATCGTTTTTGTGCCAAGTGTTTCAGCTCACAGCCCTTTCGCAGGTTACTGGGGAGAAGTCGTCCTCCTCTGAGCCTTGACTCCCAAATTTCTTTTACTTCCAGAGGGTATTACCTGCCACTGTTGCTTTGTGCTGGCTCAAGGGATCTAAGCCTGACTCCAATAAAACTGCATAAGAACAGTCCACAGTTCAGTTGTCTACATAGGCCGCAATTTAAGGCATTATAGTCATGATTAAAACACAAAGGCTATTCCAAAAAGTTGGCATCCCATAATGCAATGTGACAATGTGACTATTTTAATGCATGTGAACTACATACACTAGCGCTCAAAGGTTTGGGGTGGATGCTGTGTATGTAGGCAATAGAAAGAAAGGCAGCTCATGAGGTTTTGATAGTGGCGTTATGGTGTAATGACATTAATCTCACCTTTCTCTTTCTTCCTTCATCCTCTCCAACTCTTCCTCACTCAGAATTTCCGATGTCTGCTTCTGTGCATTCATTTTTGTCTCCATCTTGCTCTTCTCTTCCTTTTTCTTTCCAAATCTGAGAGAGAGGCATAGAAAGACATCACTGAGAGATCACTGTTTGCAAATGACGTTTATCTAGGAAAACAGGCTGAGTGGCTGTCTAATGTGTGTGTGTGTGTGTGTGTGTGTGTACTCTGGGGAGTTCCTAAATCGCTGTAGGGGCCAGAGCGTGTCAGTAGAGATGTTCTGTTAACATGCATCATTTCTGCACCAGTGATTGAGTCCTGCACCCGTCTCCATTTTCTCTGCTTATAGAAGGTCATTTCTCATGTGTGCCTGTGTCTCAAACCCACTGCCGCTCAACCGAACAGCACAGTACGCGGCTTCAGCGCAGTGTATCAATGTCAGAGCGAGCAGAGGCCATGGCCTCTAGCTACACGCGCACAAACACACACTGCGACTCCTCTCAGCACACACACACACACACACACAGTCTGAGGAAATCACACCAGTGTCCTTTAGCATCTCACATCCGGATCACTCAAACATAGGGACTGGATCCGATCTAGATTATCTTCACATAAATCTCACACATCTGCACACAATGATAATGATGTCTCTCAGTAACAGTGGGGGAGAACATGAGCTGTACAGAGTCCTACACACACAGCACTGCAGGTGGCACTTGTACTAACCATAAAATCACAGGCTCTCAGCTACTGAGACACAAAGATAACAATTAAAAAAGATTCAGCAGGCATTTCATATACTGTTGACAATCTAAAAAAAAAAGGCCGGCGTGAATGAACAAACTTAATATCTAACAGTTTACAAAATTAATCAAGAAGCCAAAGAACAATCAAATTAGTAAACAAATAATAGTAGTATCTAATGAATGGATGAATAGTTAAAGGAGGAATCAATGGATGAACAAACAAACACAACACAAAAAAACAAATGTGGATATGAACAAATTACTGAACAATACAATACAATACAATACAATACAATACAAAAATAATTAATTTAGGTGAACAATGAATGAGCAAAAGAATGATTTACCTAACAAATTAAGGAAACTTCAAATAATTCAAGAAACCAAAGAAAATAAATCAAACCAGCAAACAAATAAACGACAGAAGGAACTAATGAAGGAACTGACTGAATGAATGACTAAATAATTACAATGAAAGAAAAAACAAACAAAGTTATCAATGCATAAATAAAATAAACCACTAAAATTTTTTTAAAGGAATCACTTGGGCAAAAAACAACAATGCAGAACAATAAACAAAATAACTAACCAAAAATACATTTAGCAAAAAAAAAAAAAAAATGAATGAATGACTGAATGAATAACCAAACCCAATTAGAGGATGGATACCCGACCCAAGCCCAAGGGTTCGGACAGATATTTAGAAAGGATGCTTGGGTTCGGTCACATCAGTGCGAACGTGCGCCTGTGTTATAACTGCGCTTTTGATGAGCTGATGCTCTCAGCTGCTGACATTTCCGAACGCTTTACACAGTTGCTTAATAAAAGCGGGCTTTCGACACAAAAAAAGCGCATGTGTCATTAGTTTGCAAACATTTTTTTATTTAAACTGCGTCGGGCTAAGACATAAATATCTTAATGCCTGTCAGGCTCGGGTTGGGTTCGGTTACCGCTCTGTCGGACGCGACCCGGGCTCGGACAAAAAAATGCGTCCCAATCCACACTCTAAACCCAATTAATGAATGAATACAAGAAACAAACAAATGAGGGCTCAAAGTAGGGCTGGGCAATATATTGCACTATATATTCATGCGCATCTCGTCAGTAAAGCTGGTTCTGTGTTTGCGGTAAATCTCCATCCCCTGCTTTCAAATGGAGCGACAGTTAACACACAGAGCCGCAGATCAGTGACAATCTAAGCAATATAGCATTCATTATTGCAAACGAATCACCCATGAAACTGAACGATCAAAGAACCATCTTTTACTGACGAGATGCGCATGAATATATAGTGCAATATATTGCCCAGATCTAGCTCAAATGAATGATTAAAGAACCGAAAAACAAGAAAAAGAGAAACACTACAATGGAGACTGCACTGGATAAATCCTCTTTCATTTGTTGTGCGTATGCATATATCTCTCAGTGGAGAACCTTTGAGACATCTAATGCCTTCAGAAACTAGACTTCAACAGAACTGTGTTCAGATGTTTCGAGAAACTCCAGAGGGCACAGAGCGCATAAAAAAAAGGAGTAGCAAATTTCAGAGGTGATCCACATTTGCCTGCAGCTCAGTCATCGCGGCCTCATCTAAGTCAACAGATTTGTCCAGAACATTTCCTTCTTTCACTCCGTCTCCACCCGTTACTCAGAGCTCGAGCAGGGCGGATGACTCACTGCCCATCAGCGCTCCTTGTTTCCAAACAAAGTCCAACGAAAAAACGCTATGTTGCCAAGTTGCTGATTGACATTGCCAGGAGGAGAAGATGGTTTTCCCAGACAAACTGGGAATGTGTTAAGATATCTAAGGTGTCAGAATGATCAGCGAGCCTGTGGTTAAATACAGGCCAAATGAACTTTCTGCCACCCTAACAAAAGATTTGGGAATTGAGAACATTTACTGAACATGACTATTTCCTACAGCCTGAGAAACTGTATTCTGCTCTATGAAAATATTAAGATACTGAGAATTATTTATGAACAGAAATTCACTCTGCTCATGTTTCATGAATGAGGCCCAATAATAATTTAGCTGGCCATTCATATTGTTTTAATTTGATTCGCTTACATCACCCATGTCAGATGAGAAGATGTTTTGAGACAAAAATATAACCATACATACACAAAGCTCTCAGTGGAGGGCCGAGTTGAAAATTCATCTCCTGTACAGTAAGTCACAGAACTCCCAGACATGTGAGACAGCAGGAGATATCCTCACGCAGACACATTTAGTTCTTTGGTGTAATCGGTGCTGACTAACGCAGCTTAAGTGAAGATCAGATTTTCCATTCTCCACTCAGACACATTCATCTCTTATACCTGTTCTTACAACACTCCCTTACTTTCAGACAGAATATAATGCCTTTCACATGCCTGAAATGAAAAGAAAAAATAAACATACAGCAAGTCACATGTCATAATACACGCTTAATGCTTAGCAGAGCTAGAAAGCAGCTAACTAAATTTCTCTTCTAAACTATCCTCTTCTTCATACGTAGTGCTGAAGAGATTCTAGTGAACTGGTTCTAAGAGTCTGAGACTAGAGAACTGATTTTAAATAAAAGATTCATTCTGTTTAACTGATTTCAAATAGTAGATTTACTGTAATGAATAAATTCAAATAGATTAATTCTAGTGAACCATTTAAAAGACAGATTTATTTTAAGTGAACAAATTCAAATTAGCAGATTCAGTCAAGATAACTGATTCAAAAGTCAGATTCATTAAAGTTAACTGATTCAAAAGTCAGATTCATTCTAGTGAACATTTTAAAAGACAGATTTATTTTAAGTGAACAAATTAAAATTGGCAGATTCATTAAAGTTAACTGATTCAAAAGTCAGATTCATTCTAGGGAACCATTTAAAAGACAGGTTTATTTTAAGTGAACAAATTCAAACACAGATTCATTACAGAACTGATTGAAAAATCTGATTCGTTCTATTGAACAACTTAACAGATTTATTTTAATGCCAACAAACTTATTTTAATGAGAGATTCATAACCATTTTCAGACAAGTTTGTTGCTTTTATTATTATAAAAATGTTATTTCCTTTTTTTTTAATGTTTAGTTAAATGCTAATGTTCATAATCGTGTTCACTTCAAGTTACATAAATTATGCTTTTCTAGTTTTATTAATGTAAAAATATCTGTTTAAGTTAAATAATATAATTTCTATGTTAAAACCCCATGGCTCAATTAAATTTGCATTATTGTCATATGATACATCTATATTAAATAATAATAATAATAAATACTGTTAGTGTGTGTTGCAACTACAGTACATTTTCAAAAGAACAGTAATTTAACTATTTTAATCAAGTAGTTTGGAAAGCTACAGTTTTAAAATAACATCACTCTGATATCCAGCACGTGCCTTAAAGTTTATAGTTCTGCAATTTAATCAGTCGAAACAGGAAGGAAACAACTGTATTCAAAGCCTGAGGTATGTGAGTGTATACCAGTAAAGAAGCCTTGTAAACACAGGCATGCATTATGCTAAATGCGAATGAACTGATGAGAAAGGACAAGCCATTCCACTGTTTCTCTCTCTCGATCACGCACCCTTCCTGTATGTCCTCTGGCTGTGTATTTGTGTGTGGATGCGGCACTCTCATAACTTAATTACTGTATTTATCTTATTAGACTACAGCTATTTAATGTTAGTGCTTTGGCATGCGCTTCCTGCACATCCATTCTGCTGCCTCATTAAGATCAGGCCCTATGAGACCTAAACGCTAAAACTCACACTCACATTAACACATAACATTCTGCTAATGCATTCTGACACAGCATTTATCAATCCAATGATGGAAAAATCTGGAGTAAAATGGCTATAAACACTGTAAAAATTGTGAATACTTAATTTTCAAATATAGAACTGTTTTCAGCACTAGTAATAAGAAGTGTTAAATGTTGTTTTACTGTTCATTTTGACATCATACTGTTCATATGCACCCGTCTTGGAAATACAGGCAGGCAGCATAAGAAATGTTAGATTTATGTAATCAACCAATCCTAATGGAGTCTGCCATTTCACAAACATAAACGGCCCAGGGGTGCGCTGTCTTAAGGTGACACCAGATGATTTTCCCCAAGTGTAAGTGGATGCACCAGAGACAAACGTGTCTTTTAACAGGATCTCTGACTCAAATCAAAAGGGCACAGCAGCCCCTATCAAAGGAGGAGCCCAGCTGAGCCCAAACCAGCACATGGATAAATAAAGGCAATAATTAGGCTGTCATAAGAAACCCTGCGACTAGCTTCAGCTGTTCAGAGATGCTTCAAACACAGCCTGTCAGTTAACCAAGCACAGCACTTAGAGGGGAGGGGAGTGGTTACAGGACAAGAGAAAGACAGATATGGCTTGCCAAATTACTACTAACAAATATGAAGTCACACTGGAAAATACTGTATGGATTTTTTCCTCCCACTAAAAATTTAATTCACGCAGTTTGTAAATTCCCTAATTAAATGAATGCACTGTCAGATATGATGTGGTATTTAAAACAATTTAGATTATAGAAATACATGACAATACAAATTTTAAAATGTTATTTATTCCTGGGATAATTAATTCTTTTCCAACCCAGGCTCATCAATACATGCCTCTAAATATATTTCAACAATATTATTGTGTACAGTACATTACCGCACATTTCGAGGCAGTTTCGAAGTGAATCATCCAGTGAGTGGTGCTAAAGCATGGGTTTGATACGTGACGCTTAATATAGGCACAAATTGCTGTGTTTTTTTTTACGGTAGGTTGCTTCAGGTATGTATTGCATAGTTCATAATTCAAATATCCGGGGACCGTCAATGAAAGTTAATGCTGAAAATGTGCCCAAACCCAACCCTAAACCTACCAGATAGTGCTGGCAAATGCAAAACAAATAAAAAACGGGTTTGTTGATGGTACTGTAAACTTCCTTATATGCAGTTTATGGAACCCACTGAAAATAAAATATGTGATGCTAATGTTCAAAAGTATCTGTTTTCAAAAAACTATAGTTTTTTACTGCATCTCGTCTTTATTTCAACTGGAAAATGCAGCGATTCATATGTTGCATGGTCCTTCAAAAATCATTCTAATATGCTGCTCAAGAGACATTTTTTATTATTACAGTATTAAAGATATAATATTGTTATCTTTATCGTTATCATGATTGGTGTAAATGGGGCTTTAAAACTCACTCTAATAAAAAATCTTTTCTGTAGTTTTTGAACATTCACAGAATTCTTGAACAAACACTTCTAACACAAAGATGTTTTTTGCATATTAATCATACAGTTAAGCAATATCACACCAACAATGGGCTGAGTGCAATATCACATGAGTGCAAATGTGAAACTGATCTTATACAACAGTTCAGGTAAGTAAAAAGGTAATTATATTCTGTTTTTAATACAGTTTTGCTCAAAAAAGCAGAACTTTTCGCCTACGTCCCATTTTGAATGAATTGGGTGAATCGTTTAGCATTGAACCTTTGGCCATTGATCAGTGTACGACATTAAAGTGAATCACGAAAGCGACTTAAAACCATGCAAAGTCATCTGCTCTTGCATTACTTTGATGTCACACGATTAGATTTTGTTTTCATTCAATGGCACTTTATGTGACCTTCGAGGATTATGATAACATGCTGATGCACATTAAGTGCATACAGTGAGCAACAGATTTTCTAGGCAGTGATAGTTTCAGCACTCCAGAAATAACATGCCGTATGTTTTTATTAAAGCGTGATGCAAAATATTATCTTAACAATCTACGACAATTGTAGCATCGTTAAAGTGATTTAGTACACTGATAGTTTATCAAAATTGAGTGTAAAATTGCCTAACAGTGAAGTCAAGAGCCGCTGATTGTTCCACAGTGTTAAATTCATCACGCGGCAGTAAACTCTACAGGGGGTGAAGGCCTGCGGAGAAGCCAAACTGTGCTGATCATTACCAAGAAATACATCACAGCTCTCTCTCTCTGTGCCAAACATTCATTTCCTCCATGTCTAATTAAACTACCTGCTTGTAAAGTAAAAATATAGTGTCTTTCTCTCACGTTTGCCCGTTAATTCACTCCCCTTCTGGTTTTCTGCTTTGCTAAGACTCTCTCTCTCTCAGAGAGCTGTAGGCAAATCTGTATCCTCTCTGGATAACGTTTCCCTGAGGGCTGAGGGAAAAGAAAAGACTGGGATTTAATCGTTTCTTCTGAAGAGACAGGATGAGTGAAAAAGGCGCTTTAACAGTTTCTCACTCTGACCGTCTTTAACACACACTTATGCACCGCCACACACACATTCTCTGACACCACACAAATATAGCAAGGTTTATTTAAAGGAAACCCAGATGAACGGAAAAGGAACTTTAAATGAAGCGCGACGAGGAAGGGGTTAAGATTCAAACATCTGCGGTACACAAAACTGAAAATCGTACACATCCAAACAGCGTACACACGCTCATAAACACAATGACCTCACACACACTCGCAGAGCTTAAATGTGCTGATAAAAGGGGACCCACAGGACCCGTCTGTGTGTGATCTGAATATGATGGTATGTGGGGTGAGCAGCAGTTCACATCAATCCAAAAGGAAAGACAAAGACAGCAAGAGAAACATGAAAAAGCTCAAAATGCTGCAGGGTAAAACTCTAAAGGCCACTTTCCCAGACACTGATTAAACCCAGTACTACAGTGAAAGGGATAATCACTGTTGGAAATGTTTCAATGTGATCTGCCAAGAAAGCAACACTAACGGGGTAAAGTATAAGAATATAAGATTTTAGAGTGGACCAACAATGCACAATTCAAAACGCTTTTTTACTTCCCTTCACATCGTTGCAAAACCTGCAAGACTTTCTTTATACAGTTCGTGAAAATTAAAGAAGGTGATTAGAAGAATATTTAGTCTTCTGAATATTTGTGTAAAGAGTCTGGTATCTACCTTTTACCATCTTCAATGTTTTAAATCTTATTTGTGTGTACACATATTTGAAAGTAGTGATGTCAGGCCAGTGTTATTTAGGTATTATTTATTATGTAGTATTTAAGTAAGTAGTTAAAGGGATAGTTCACCCAAAAATGAAAATTTGATGTTTATTTACTTACCCCCATGGCATCCAACATTATTTATATCATTTTTTACCTCTGATAGACAACCAGGTCACACCGCCTCACCGCTCGTGCTCACGCGCATTTTTCGT
>JAUCNO010001888.1:13019378-13035711 GCA_032353835.1 Enteromius viviparus
TACATTGAACGACTACCAGACTGCCACGGTTAAAGTTAAAAATCTTCGTTTGTGTTCTGCTGAGGAAAAAAAGTCACTTCCATCTTGGATGCCATGGGGGTAAGTAAATAAACATCAAATTTTCATTTTTGGGTGAACTATCCTTTTAATGTGCTTTTCTGAATTTCTGGTCAAAATATGCTTTTATTATGATACGATTTTGCCTGAACTGTCCCTTTAAGCATTGATTCTTTTGATTTCTTGTGAGTGATGGTGAACAGGAGCTGTTTTTCAGGACACCTGCAGACCAGAGCAAAGCAGTCTCCACTTTAATTATCTCTCCCTACTGCCTTTCCATATTCATTATGCTCTATTCCACCGAGACACACACAAACCCACACACACTCACTCTTAGGAACTCTTGCACACACACACACACACACACACACACACACAGGAAACAAACACACACGCATAAGCAATAGGAAACTATAAAACTGATGAGAGAGCAGGCACTTTTTTTAAGAAGGACAAACACACATTTCCAATCATTTTTGTCTTTCTTTTGTTTTCGTGCTCGTTTCTTTGGCAGTGGAGTCATATTACAGCGGGATTCAGAACCCAAATAAGATTAGCTCTGGCAGAAGTGATGTCACCACTTTGACCTTTCCGACTGTCTGCCGTTCCCAACAGGGCACCGCTGAAATAATGAGACTTCGTTACCATAGCAGCTTAATAGGTGCCAGTTGTAGAAACTGAATGAGCCAATCAGGACAGAGCAATGCTAAGTACCTTCTAGCTGGCCTGAAAAAATATCCACTTTAGCCAACGAACATTCCTGACACGTCAAGCTGTTAATGCCCGAAAAGTGCAAATGGGTGTTAGGCTATTAAGAAACTGGCCTTTAACAAAGGACGGCTTGGGGAAAAAAAAGACAAAAAAACACTTTATACATATCAATACAATGGATAAATGATAAGGAGCCATTGAATGAGGCCGAACATTCTGATTGGCACCGACGCATGTTTCTGAAGGAGACTGGGTTGTTCAAATGGCCAATTAGCAGCTGATTCTGATGAATTCATTAGCATGTTCTCAGGTAATTAGAGGAAGCGGCTGAGTGAATACTAAACATTCAACAGGAGAACAGACACAGTGCCACACAGCTCGCCGTGTTCCTCTGTAGACTCTCATTAGCATAAACACACACTCTCACACACACACACACACACACACACACTCTCAAGCGCCCATCTGCACTACTGAGAGACAGTTTCATACACAGATATAAAAATTCACACCTCCAAAATAGCCTTTCCATTACAGGAAGAAACTAAGAGACAGGTAAACAAAAAGTCTTCTATTAACACGAATAACATTCAGCAAGAAATACATTCCTCATTGATGAGCAACCTCTTTAAATATATACATGCTCCTAATGCTAGTTTTCTTGTTCATTATATAACTAAGATGGTAAAATCTCATTTAATTGCATTTAAAAAACAAAACAAAACAATATTTCAAACAGAATAATTTCTGACTACTTTATATCCAAGCAGTGGATTGTTGGGACATTTTTTGTAAAAGTGAAAAGAAACAGACATCGCTAGTCAGAGTCATGGTATTTATAATTTAGTAAAAGGGACATTCTTATTCTTTAGAGCATTTCACAGAACCCAAATGTTTCTTTTTGTTACATGAAGGTCACATTAAACTGTCTTGAAAAATGCTTTATTACAGCTTCATCCAATCAAACTTAATATTTATCTATCTCTTAATTAGGAGATGACAAGCATATTTTTGTGCAATGATGCTTAT
The DNA here is from genome assembly GCA_032353835.1 of Enteromius viviparus. Taxonomy (NCBI): domain Eukaryota; kingdom Metazoa; phylum Chordata; class Actinopteri; order Cypriniformes; family Cyprinidae; genus Enteromius; species Enteromius viviparus. Next base: position 13,021,176 of record JAUCNO010001888.1, read on the forward strand.
ATTTTTCTAGCAGTAAGCGCCATTTGTGTGTTCAAAACTAGATGTCTGCATGCGAAGCAAACACTTGTGGCACAATATTAAACTGCACCACTTTACAGATGATGAGTGAAAAGAGAATTTTAGATGAACATGACAATCATTTATCATATTCAAAAACAACAACAATGTTCTGTGTCATCATTATGCCATTTCTACTCCATTGCACATTTGCGAAAATGTACTACATCTAATATAGAACAGGTTAGAAATGATAATCCCACCCATTTTAACTCGGCTGGAATTTCTAAGGTTTTTGCCAATTTTATTCCAATTGTTGTGTTGACACTTTTTTCAGATTTGACTTTTAATTTGACTTTTTGACAATGCTCCATTTACTCACCCAGTGTATGAAATACTAGCTGTGAAATTAGCCTTAGCAAGACAATGCAATAGGTAAACTTCATTTTTGCAATTAAATACAGTACATATAGACAATACACAAGATATGATGCTAATGACACTGTGGTGGGTGACATTTTCGGGAAAAATGGTGAAACTAGGTTATAAAAACACTTTAATAGCATATTTTCTCCGAGTCCTATATGAGAGCCAGAGGTGGCTGGTGATGGTGAAGAACATAATGTTTAATAAAAATCTCAACAGTCTGTTGAGCCCTAGAGCAAGATTTTAGAAGAAGCCACATCTGACAGTCAGTGTAGGAGAGAATATATATAGATCTAAGTAACTTCTCTCTTTCAGTACCCAACATAAAAAGCCAAGAAAAAGCCTCCTGGTTTCTATACTCTCCAGGCCAGCAGGATAACTGTGTTTAAAAGTAAGAAGAGCAGGGCAGGTTCTGGGTTAATGGCACCCCTGGTACAGGGTACCAGTGCGTAGATGGCAGGGGTTGAAAGGGCAGAGCAAGGAGAGGTGGGATCCAAGAATGACAGCCCATCTGTTCAGTCAACACACAGGCGGAGAAGCAAGGAAAACAGCGTGAAATTTCTGCTATCACTACTGCCACCATGCCAGGATCTTCATCAAAGAGCAGAGACACTGTGAGACATGATGCGACATGGAGTGATGGAAAAACAAATGCAGCATGAAAGGGTGAAGGAAGTGGATGAATAGAGAAAGGGAAGTAAGTAGAGAATGAAAGTTGGAGCTGTGATTCTCTGGTTAGTGTCACATTGAAACCAAAATGGATGTTCTTTTTTTTTTATTCAATCCTGGGCATTAAATAAATAACTGTGTCAATTTCAATAATGTCAATGTTCCAAACGGGAATGGCTTTCTTTAAAAAAAAAAAAAAAAGATATTACTGTTACAGTAGTTCACACTCTCTTCCATTATATGGACAAAAATGACAATGAGAGTCAACGATAATGAGAACTGTTTTTTTAAAATGATCTGCTTTTGAAGTGATAAGAAGTCAGAAGAAATGAAGTCATACAGGGTTGGATCCACATGACGGTATGTTTTGAGTACAGTAACCCTTTAATAAATCTTAATGTTCCAAAATGGAACATTAAAACTTTATGTGTCTTGTTTATAGCCAGGAGACACCAACACGCTCTGATTAGGGATTTATAGTTTCAAGGATTACTACTGCATGTAAACATGAGTGGGTTTGCCAACCCCAAAACTGCACTACATTGTGCCCTTTTTCCCCCGAAATTTCCTTCATTCTAAGGAATGAGTCCAGAAAAAAAAAAAAAAAAAAGGACCGAAATGGTTAAAAAGAGATGGAAAAGAACAAAGAATGAAAGAGCAAAATGAAAGAGATCAGATAGTGAGTGTATGAAAGAGAAAGACGGGACAGGGATTAGATGAGGGACAGGTGGACACCACTTAAACGTTATGAAGTTCCACACATGCGCTTGTCAAAAGAAAAGTAAAAAAAAGTAAAAAAATAAAATAAAAATAATCTCTTCCTCCCAAACATAGCCATGGAGTATCTGTGTATTTGAGTTGTACTGGGGCACCAGAGGGGAGGTAACAGATACCAAGGGCCACTTTTGACTGATGTGTGTGTATCGGCCAGACCACAAAAGGCCTCGTTCTGCTCTCTTCATACTCCTCCGATCATCTCCATCAATGGCTCTATAATTAAATCACCATCAGTTACTCTATACGAGAAGCCATCATTAAAGCCAGTGCTCTGAGAGTGCTGCAACAATCAGTGCAACACTAAAGAAAAAAAAAATTAATTAGGATGTCTGTTAAGGTTTTATTATGCTTTTGAAATATCCACAGAAAATGCAGTATGGCGGATTCTGTAATTTCCAGTAATTTTACATTTTAATAGCAGATTCCATGCCTGTTTTTGACAGCGCACACAATAATGTGGCCCACTTGTGTTCACACAGCCAGAAAGACCCCCAGGGCACTGAGCAGAGGGGAAAAAAACAACAACAAGAAAGAGACTGGAGAGTCTGGGACTTGACCTGGATTACACACACTCACACACAGCGTGCCACCATTCATTAATTCCTGTAGTTTTTTGATTGTTAGTACAGCATGGTGTCTTAATCAGTCACCATTCCAGTCATCTGAATATTAACACGCCAATCAGACCAAAGGGCTTTTTGGCAGCAACAATACACAAACCACATACCGCTCATTCAAAGTTTGTATCTCTGATGCACGTCCATGAAACAGCACTTGTTTGCTTTGTAATGTGTTTTAATTTAACGTAGGCCTGAAAATGAATCTATTTTCTAAATGCATGTTACTGATATTATTTTTATTTTTAATCAAAACGTCAATGAAACGTTTCACTCAATAAAAATAGTTTGTGATGAAATCTGCTTCAGTTTAATCATCTAATGACAGACAGAAGCAAGGTCCAAAGTTACATATTTTTCTACATCACAGCATGTTTTGTAGTGACTATAATTCACAGGATTTTTGAATACAGATGACAGGAAGCAACCAAGTCGAGCCAGATTCAAACCTCAATTTCCAGTTTAAGCACCACAGCTCAAAAGGCCTGAAACCTACCTAAGTATACTACATTTTTTCCTTAAAAAACTCTTGGATTGAATTTACATGCACGGTTTATCTAACACTTTAAATAAGAATTGCTTTACAGTCAATTTTAATACAAACATCATAAACAAGGTCCCTCAAAGTCATGCCTATAACATCTATTTTTAAGAGCATTCTTCTACTCAGCGTTCTTTCCGTTTGTCTGGTACAAAGGTATGGGCTGCTTTATTGTCCTATATCCTTCCAGGGGATGAAACAGAATTATTGATGTTAATTTCCTGTGTTGATCTGAGGCGGGACAAGTAAGTGCACCCTCATCTGGACAGATCAAAGGCAGGGCCAGTCACTCTTAAACCACACAGACATGGCGCAGAGAACCCTCAAAGCCAGATCTGATCCATGGCTTTTCTAAACTCTCCACTACAACAAGAGGAAGTGAGAAAGATCACTCATCCCAAAGATTGATCGCAGGGAACACAGCTCTTGACGTGATTGGAAACACATGGACGTTGAAGGCCTACATTCTTACCACCTTTCTCCTTCCCTTTCTTTCCTTCAAGTCGTTCTCTTGAAAAAAAAACAAAAAACTGCTTAACCTTTTTTGCAAGAGAGATCTAGGGTGAGATTTGCTTTGAGCATCTGGGGTGAGTAATGGTGGAGGAAGCCAATCAATACCTCTTTGCCTGATGATGGCCATTCAGGGTGTAATTGCGTCGGGGTGCCTTTTCCTGCAATGGAACATAACTGCCCCTTTCATCTATTCACCTTTTAGCAGACTCCACCATTTTTGGCTTTGTCTAACCTCTAATGGCTCTCAGACCCGTTTTGTCTTCTGACAGGTGCTTGAGCGCTGTAGACGACAAATGTATTAAACTAAGAACATGCATATATGACCTTCCAGCTCCAACAAGAGCACCTTACGGTCTGAGGCTGCTGACGGGTTGAATTACAGAAGTCGAGGATCGTTGGCCGAAACCCCAAAGGCCGGTTTGTTTTCTTGAGGCGTGAACGTGGCCATGTGGTGACATCCCAGATACATCTGCACCAGCTGTCTTCGGCACGACTGCCTGTCCTTTTGACGCCAAACCTCCCACCGCAATAGCACCATCCATGCAGAATACATTATCGGCTTTCATCATGTCAACGATGCTTCATCGCACCTCGTCAACCAAGAATCCTGCTAATTATGTACAGAGACTCTATGGTGTCTCTCCTGAACGTCATGGACGACAACTGCACATTAAAATGGATGTCAGAGGCTGGCAATGTTAGCGCACATTAAAAAGGCACTGCTGTTCAGCTCTGGCCATCAGACTTGAACCGTAGAGTTGATGGGAGACAATCTGCTCACGGTGTGGAAGAGAGACAGAGGGAGGACAGAAGGGAGGTGATGGAAACACTTGCCTGGATCCGTACAGGGGGTGGCAGGAAGCAGAAGGAAGCAAGGCTGGATGAACAATAGAACAGACTGCTGAGCAGAACGTCTCCCCCCTGCTCAGATCTCTGGCTTCTGCTCTTGGTCACCACAAGTCTTCAGAACTTCAGAAGAACTTCTCCCAATATGCTTCATTTGTGACTTAGGATACTTTCTCCAGTGACTAGCATCAGTCACATCTATGTTTTCCATCATACAGACAAGAAGTTTGTCTCCACCTGGAGAAATTTTCCTCAAATCACCAATCTAGGAATTCTGAGCTCCATCACATCTCTCAAAATATTGAGCAGGGGCTGTTATGTAGAACTTCAGGGGTCCTTACATAAAAAACGATGATCAACACAAAACAAAAAATGTTCTGTAGAAAGATATTTGGATTTTTGGTAGTCTATAAACAGAGATGCATAGTTTATCAGTACAACATTGGGAACTGGTTGATATTAAAGCAATTAATTTTAACAGGATCATCATTATTTGATATTTATTGGAAATGCATGTTTCCCCATATCTTTCATTTAGATTGCCTCTGCTAGATTATCATCTAATGCTTAATTAAAGTTAATCTTTAAAACAATAATAATTAAATAACTATTGAATACAATCTTTAGCACATCCACTTTTGATACTGTACATAAAATGCCATGGTGTTTGCTAATATTATAGTTTGTTAAAGTAAAATGATTTCAAATGTATTGTATTTACACAAAACCAAATTCAAAACTAGAGTTTTAACATCAGCCATTTATCAGACATGAAACTAATTATTGGCTTATCAATACTGCCAGGATTTTAATATAGGTCTTTCTTTATCTCTAAATATTCATATGAGAACTTCCATTTCCTGTCAATGGCATTTCACCTCCAACATTTGATTGACGTACCAAATCAACCATAAAAGAAATCATTTCACTGTCCATATTGTGGTTGGCATCTTCAATTTATCACACTATGGCTAAGACCAAAATTTTAAAATAGGCTACCACGCATTATGTAAATCAACAACAATTCAGCAAAGGTGAAAAAAGCTTAAATAATAAAGCTTTATAAATGTTCCATATGGCAAATGCTACAGCCTGAATCCAGACCGTAGGTGGAGGTAAAACCTGTGAGGTCTAATCATACACATGGCGCAACAGTAATCTGTCATGTTCATTAGCACTCATCGTGTACATCGTTAGTAGTATCCACAGAGCACCATAATGGCTCAAATTACACCGTCATCCTCAGCTATAATCACCCCACTTTCCACAGCCATTAAACTAAGCAAAGAAAGCCTGCGAGTCCACAGAGACTGGAAATAACCCAAAAAAGGCAACAATACATGCTAAAAGTGGGTTCGCTACATTTGGGATTTGTGAAATATTTACAACCTTCTCTATATTGTCTTAATGGCGATCTGCTTCATAAATCACCAAAAATGCATTACAGAAATGAAGCACAACAACTGGATGAAATTAATTTAGGATAATAGATTCTGATCATTTCGCAAGACCTCACTGCTCTCAAACGTTTTGATTTAAGAACTGTTATTAGCCAGATCCAGATGAGGTACCTGACCTCCATAGATCTAATAGTTCACAGCTAAACCCAACAAATTTACAGGCTAACTAATCATTGGCCCATATGAGTCTATTGAGCTCTAAATATGCAAAACCATATGTGGCCATAAATTTTCTGCCTTTAAACATGAAAAATTGGGTTTGTTTAATAAAAAACAGATTAATGCTTATCCTGAATTAAAACACACATTAATTTCAGTGATGAACCAGTTAAATAACCTAAATAAAAAACTTCTTTAAAATATCTTGACCATTAGGACACTGAGGCCATGGTCTCAGTACAGTATCTCATTGTTTATACAGAAGAATAAAGGAAATACTTCAGCCGTCTGTGGTCATTTAGTCCACTCTTTCATTTAGTCGATTAAAGGTTTGACCGGCACCATCCAGGCTGCAAGTATTCTCTGAGCTATCACAGACAACTGACCTCATATATACACAACATAACAAGAAATGACAGGTGCTTGCATGTTACTTGATTACTTGAGGAGCAATATGGGAATATTCTACTTCAAAGAGCTTTCAACCTCCTGTTGAAAATGAGTTGTTGAGAGGATGGACTTCAGAGAATTTCTCACTTGAAAAAGTGCAAATTAGCCTGTGACTACAGTTAGACAGAGAGAGAAAAAACTTGCAGAGATATTTTCAACTTTTCTACTCATGATGTCCCTGGAGTTAATATTGATTCTGTATTAAACAAAAAGAAGCACCTTTGTGTCAAAATAGACTTGACATTTACTGAAAAACTGTGAAATAGGAAGCTAAGATCTGAGAACCTACAGTACATTCACATGAGACTGATCTAATCAAATAATGCCCGGCTTTCCTCTCTCAGACCAAACTGAGACATTCAGGCTTGACTGATGTGTGAGAATGTTAATGTATGTGTGCAAATTAGCATAATTTGCAAAATTCAGATGTTTTAACACTTGTTTACAGAACCATTGAAATGTTTGGAGTCAGTATGAATTTAAAGTAGCATTAATTCTAAAACACAGTACAAGACAAATTTTTCAGTTCAATTTTAAGTACCTTTTTCTATTTAAATAAAAAGCAGTTTTATTTATGTGACATACATTTTCAGATCAATTACAGTCTAAATGTCAAATAAGTTTTTGGTTTTGGTTACAAATAGCATCCGAGGGCGTCTTTTGTTGTTATACCAACAGCTGCAACAGTAGCCTAGTGCTGTGTGGTGCAGAAATGTCAACAAAGAGGAAGTTGGCTCTTGCACTGGCGTCTGAAGTTAACAGGGAGGACAATGCCGGTTTACAGTGAAGTTTGTGGATGCACAGCGTTATAGAGGGGAGTAAATAGCACGGTGCTTACAACAGTTTAGTTCAGGAGCTCCATTTAGATCTATCCAGTCTATTTAACAGCACCTTCGTCGTTTTTTCTTGCCGTTATTATTCCTATTTTTTCCTTATTCCTGATTTTCATGACATGTCCCCTACTTACACACACAAACGCAAAATCAGAACAGTCTGCATCTTGCAAACAGACAAATTGGGTCAGAAGGAGAATCACCGGTCAGTAAACATAAAATAAAAAGCTTATTCTATACAGCTATACAACCTCTGCATATGATTCTTAAACGACTTCCAGAAAGAAAAGAACTGTTCCGATTTAGCCGTTTCCATTTATTTCTGCACACATCTACCACATTCTCATGCTGATTGTTACCCTTCAGAGCCTGGTCCAAGCAAGCCTGCCACATCTTCACTCTTTAATGTAATCAAAGGCAGGAACAGGCCTGTACTGAAAAAAAGGATAAGTCGGAACAAGAGCCTTAGCACGGAGGTGCTACAGACGAAGAAAAGAAAAAAAAAGACAATGAAAAAGAAAAGACCCATTCAGCGGTGGGACACACAGACCCAATCACATATTCATGCCATTTTCCATTCATCCAATCATCTTAATCAGAACATTGCATCTTGGGAATCAAAGGGGAGATGATTGAACTTCCATTAAAGAGGCCTTTTAGTGATTCATATGTAGATGGAGGAGAGAACAGCGGCGACCAGTTAGCTACTGTATACCTCCACTCGAACCGCACACATGAACCTCCCCGTGATACCGTTACCATGGTGAACCGAAGACTGAGACGACCGTACCCTTTCACAGAAATAAACCTATCTCCAGATCACAGCGCTCGTAAAGGTGAGCTGGGCGCCGAAGTGGGTAGCTGTCGCCATTGATGGCTGACATGAGCCATTTTATACCCCTAGAAGGGATTCAAATTGGGGTTTAGGAGAGGGAGGCCGGTCCTCGATCTAAATTTTAGACGCCCTGCATCTGATAAAGAACAAGTGGCAATGTTTCTTACATTTAAAGGTTTTTGGACACTTAAAATGTCATTTCACTGATTTAAAAACATCAAAAGAAGTGGCATCGGAAATCAGGAATAAACACAGGTGTAGTTTAATCACATTATCTATGAACATCTACCTATGTTTGACATATAAAATGTCACACTGCTTTTCAACGTCATTTAAAATCTAATAAATACTTTTTTTTTTTACATGTTATGCTTGAATTATTTTTGAAATAAATGCCAGTTGTTTTGATATTTTCTTTTAGAATTAACTGACATACATTTTTAAGTGTGACTAAAATGAAGTCACTAATTGTTTTTGGGGCTTCTGTGTAGTTCTGCCCTGCTATGCGGGGTGCAGTGATGTCACTTCCTACACAAATTCTGTCCAGTTTTTGCTGACGAGCATCAGACTTAGTTTTTGACTTGCTCAAACATACAAACACACAGCAGGAAAGACATTAGGAAATGTGTTAATTGAGAGAGAGAGAGAGAGAGAGGAACAAGGGGGGCTGTCGCTCTGTCAGCAGGTCTGTGAGGGAGGGATGAGGTAAGTTGCACCATCTGTGACTCTGACACTTGTTTCAGAAGCTTTTAGAGGCCATTAGCACACTTAGTAAAGGTCACACACCCATGCTCACACACGCACACACACGTACATACACGATTGAACCCAAGCATGCAAACATTTCCACATATAAATAAACACTGATTTACAAACAGACTCATATACACAATAAATCAACCTCAAATTTGAATATGACAAGAGAAGAGTTAAGGATGCTGCCAGCATGTACCTGTCAACCTCACTGAGCATCATCCTGCTGTAACAGTGCCTTTGAAATACAACAGTAAAACATGAATATGACTCAACAATATTGCAGGCTGTGACGAAAATGCTCAAAAATGTGACAATAAATAAAAGTCTTGTTTTGTACATATGCAGTGATTTAGAGAAGTGGCAAACACATTCTACAACTAACTACAGATTAATTTATCAAGATTACATGCAGTGTGTACAAAACCAAACTGAACAACTGGTTAATCACGTACTTAAACATCAGGGATGTGGGATGTGTTTGCCAGATCTTGCAGCACACCGCCATCCCAAAGAAGTCTAAAATAAACCTAACTAATTCCAAATGCTTTATATTGGAAAAAAATACCTACAGAGGTACACTTTATTAACTCCATAAAGTGGCTCACTTTATGAGCCAGGCTCAGACAACAAGCCCAAATAGGCTTATAATAAGTGGACATGGCAACACTGCACCATGCTTTGTGAAGCAGTCTTCTGAGCATAAAAAAAGCACCAACCTTAATAGTTAGTATAACAAGTCTTTGTTTACTTGTATTATACTTTAATCAAGAATTGTGAAGTCTATTGGGTTAAATTCCCTGGAATTCTGCTTTTGCTTACAGCAGAGAGATGCCAAAACATTGCTATGAAAGTTCTTTCCACAGATAAACGTAAAAGTTGAACAGATTCATTCACAAGTCTCAAAAGTTCTTTACACAAATAAATCATTCTTATGGACCAATGTCCATATGGACCAACTTTTATGGGTCAGCTGAACAGATTCACAAATCAGCCCTTAAAGTTTAAATGAACAATTACTCTGAACGAGCAAGTTTAAATTAATCAACTGAACAGATTCACAAATTGCTTTAATACTATTACTATGCTTTCTTATAAGTCTTGTTTTTAGTGTTACCAAAATTGTTTCAAAAAGAAAAGGTCCATTATCGTGGCAGCTGTGGTGGAATTTGCTGGAAGGCAAAATGTCCAAGAGATGTGAGGATAAATGAGAGGAGAGAAGAGGACAGCTGGTGACAGAATGGAGGAAGTGGGCCTGCTGCAGTCTCTGTTAACGGCAGTATCAGGAGAAGTGAACATTTGTTCTCACTCTCTCTCTGCACTAACATACAAAGAGAGAGCAATGCTATCATTACACACACATTAACTTTTCCTTTCTCTCTTTTTCATTTCACCAGTCCTTCAGGAATCCATCATCATGTATCCTGCTGAAACAAATCTTAAAGGTGGTTTGGTGGCTTTAGCTATCTAGCCCGGCTGGGAGACCAGTTGACCATTGACCAGTTTGTTTTTTTTCAGCATGGTACAGCGTTGCCTTCAAAAGTGTTTATCAAACATGGCTGACCTAAAAGATCTTGCCTTACAAGGTAAAGCTGCAAGCTGCATTCATCTCTCGCCTCTAATGGTAGAGAGTCATATGCTCGGTCACAGTTTTACATGCAAGCCAAGAGGCTTTGAGGAACTGCAATTTTGCTGAATTGCTCCACATTAAGGTTAATTATGTAATATTTCATTTCTGATAAAAAGTAGCAAGGCTGATGAGATAAAAGTGAAGTCTGGAAGTGTTTAACACTGTGTAGTTTCACTGAGGGACGTTTAAAGTGTCTGAGAAGAAATGTCTCAGATCCAAGTTTAGAACAGATGGATACTGAATATATGAGTAAAAATAAAATAAAGCAGACATTTTTAAAAGGTTAGTTCACTCCAAACGGAAAGTTGCATTATTAATTGCTCACCCTCATGTTGTACGCTTTCCTCTAGGCGTGCACATGCTTTCCCTCAGATGTAAACAAGGCAGATTACGTCAAATATGTTAAAACTTGTGTGCGCACTGCGATACTGGTGGAAAATGGCAGAAGACGTAAGTCAGGGGAGAAGAATGTGTGAGTAAATTAAACTGAAGTTGAGCTACTGATATCACATGTCACTTTTTTACTGGTGTTTTTACTACGTTTCTGGATCTGGGACCATTTCAGTTGTGTTGCTGTCTATGTAGGGTCAGATACCTCTCAGATCTCTTTAAAAATACCTTAATTTGTGTTCTGAAAATGAACGAAGGTCTCAAGTGTGCAAAGACATGAAGGTGAGTAATTAATGACAGATTTTTCATTTTGGGGTGAACTTTAACCCTTTAACTCCGCATTTGGAAAAAAAGACTAAAATGCTTGTTACTTTGAGTAAAATCACTGTAATGCAGAGCCTTGTGGCTTATTATTGTGTGCGTTTACATTTGCAGCTGTAGGTTTTACAGGACTGTGTGTGTTAGCTAGTGTAATATCTGTTGTTAAGTGTGTGTTTGCATGCATCACAGCAGCAGAATGAGGGGCATTTGGCAGTCCACACGGGCCTCCATCTGTCTGCAAGATGTAAAACATCCTAATGGGTCCCATCCTCCACCTGAGGCTATACCTTACCCTCCCATAGAGCTGCTCCATCTCTCTGTCACACACACACACACTATACTATACAAGCTATACAGTTTTCATGTGGTGCTAAATCATCAGTTTGTCACACAAACACACTATACCAGTGATTTACCACTAAACTTCACAAACACATGCATTTATAAACTAACAATACTGAAAAATGTGCTGTACACACACACAAAACATGGTGAAACACAAAGAAACTCAACTCACAACTGATTCCAATGAAATCTAAATTGTAAAACTAAACATGTGATACTGTTGTGAGTAACAAGTCAGCATATTTCAAGCAACTGTTGCTTAGTATAACAGCAACTGTTTACACGTCTGGCATCTCTTGTACGAAAATCGCTATACATGACAAGTAGAAAAATGGCAAGGATGGCTTTACATTTTGTAGATAACTTTTCTTTTTTCTTTTTTTAAATACTTTTTTTTTGTAAAGGCAACTATGTATCAGTTTTTAAAATGTAGTTAACATGACAATTTAAATATAGCTTTTGTAAAAATTTGTGGAGTCACGATTAATAGCATTCAAAATAAAAGTTTTTGTTTACAATATACATGCACTATGTATTTTGAAATGATATGTTTATTATGTATTATGAATATTTACATTTTATATGATATACAAATAGTTTTAAAATATATATATTTTTAAATATATACATGCATGTGCTTTTATATATATATATTTGTATATACATAATAAATCTATAAAGCACACACACACACACACACACACACACACACATATATATATATATGTATTATGTAAACAAAAACTTGTATTTTAGATTCAATTAATCATTTGACTGCTAGTAAAATACAAAGCAAAACATTAATATGCAAAAAAGAAATAAATTGCAGACTAAACAACTAGTATTTCCAAATGTCAACTACTCTCTCACATCCTTAGTGAGGAATTTTTACACTGGCTATTGTTATATTATACAGAATATAAAACACTAGACTGTGTGTTCATCAACATAAAGCTGAGACAATATGCTAACTAATAAACGGTGTGCTAAAACAACAGAAAATAACAGTGTTATTGTATGACTGGAGATTTTAAAAGAAAGAGCTAGATGTAAACATCTGGCCTAAGGACTGAGAAGCAGCGTGACATAAAAGGTTGATTTTCCTCTTTTGTCATATGTTTATCACTGAGCTGCAGGGCCATATCCTGGCTTAATGTCCCAGATTTGCAGCACTGCTCTGACCCACAGACACAGCTACCACCAGAACAACACGGCCACTATCAGCAGAATGGACACTGGCCAGTGACTCCCACTGGGCACTAAATAGTGGCCAATAACACTGAATCTGAGCCAGGCAAAGAACAAAATACCATCCGCACTGTCCAGCTACAGTAAAGATTTAACACAGGCACATATAACACTGAGATGAAAAACAGGAGAAAACAGAGGCTGAAAATAATTATTCCATCTAGACAGTGGCAATGTCTACAGCGTTTCTTACTTTAAATAAAAGATGTGTGTTCGGTATCAGACAACCCGAATGGTTTCTGTAGCCATACTGGCTAACTTTACAACAAGGTCACTGGAATAGAGTTAAACAAATCATTTGATGGTAAACACAGGCTGAAATACCTCCCTTAGCCTCTCCTGAATTACAGAAGCAGTTTAGCAAAAAAAATCATATTTTATCCAAACTGTCTTTGGTTCATTTTGTGGTTTAAATTAACAGTATACATGCCTGCAAGACCTCAAAGTTTTAAATCCCTTTAAAAGCTCTAAAAGAAGACTTTCAAGCACTTGGAAACAGATTTACAGTCGGTGGGGTTAGAGGTCATGTTTCTCAAGGGGCATCTCAGTTAGTCTGTACTTCACCTGCTCTTAACCTTTGAGGTCAGACATCACAAATACACAATGCTAATTGAAAAGGGCAGTCAATATTTTTCTATCGATCAACAGAATGCTTGAGATGCTTCAGTCCCTGGTTGCAGGTAAAGAAATAAAATAAAAATGAGGACACATGAAAGGAATACGTAAAGGGATAAAAGGAAAAACTGGGGGGAAAAAAGAAAGAAAGAAAAGAAGCGAGAAACCCTTGACATTTATCAAGAGCAGGCCACTTAAAGCACAATATCAGAATGAACTATGTAGCCTAGAGTTAAACCAAATGAAATAGCACAAGAAGAGGAGGTCACAACATAAATACCCATTTAGTTGTGATTATTCTCTTGGCAAAGCAATTCATACATAGCTTATTCATCCTGAATCAAACGATTCAAGAGCAAGTCAAAATGAGACAACTGTCACAAGATGCTTTCCAGTTCATCGTCAAAACATTCAAGCTTCCTGGGGATGGTATTAAAATTGCAACAGAGTAACCTGACTTTGTTTGTATGTGAACATATAAAATCAATAGGGATGATTTGTTTGTTTTTTAAATTATGTTCTGACAAAAAAAAAGGGTAAAAAGTTTGGAATAATTAATTTTCATTTTTAAATATATATATCATTTTTGAATTTAATTACATTAAACAAACAGTTAATGCTAATATCTAAACAAAATACAGTGAAATAATATTATAAAGTTATATTGTGCAATATTACATATTAAAAGAACTATTTTCTGTTGTTATATCTTTACAATTTTTATTTATTCTGTAATTTCAGACTAGCCCGGCCATACTTCCTGTGACGCTACATTCTTTTCGCAAGTAAAGTTAGTCTGATAAAGCTGCCGTTTTAGAGCATTTCCGTTCCCAAAAAAGTGGGAACCAATAAGAAACGATCACACAAGAAACGAAAATTATCACTGAATGACTGTAAATACCAGCTACTATTAATCTGGCAAAACCGGCAGAAATCGAAATTTGCTTACTGCTTTAATGAAGCTAGCTACAACTGGTTACGGTGTTCCATCGCTCCGCATACACCACTACACATACGTCGCTACGTCATCGGACTGAGTGGTCTGATTGGTTGTAGATTTGTCCAGTAGTATACAGAGGCATCTGATGGACGCAGGTTAAGCCCGCCTCCC
>JAUCNO010001888.1:13039338-13068620 GCA_032353835.1 Enteromius viviparus
TAACGCATTACAATTTTGAATCAGTAATATTGTAATGTAAGGCATTACTTTTAAATAGCAGTAACAAGTAATATATATTACAGTTTGGAAGTAACTTGCACAACACTGTCAATGACAGAAGTAGCAATATCAGATTCTTGAATAATTAGCTCTATTAGGTCTGATCTCTTGAATTAATTAGTTGATCTGATTTATGAAATTGAAGTGTTGGTTCACCAAACAGACTCACTTCAGCTGCAACAATTAACGGCTCACTAAAAATATAATGAGTGAAGAACAACATTTTGGTGTATTTACCACAAGAAAATATTGAACGATATAGTGTACCAGTCAAACGGACATCTTTCATGATATTTTTATGGTGCTTTTGTGTCTTTTTGAAGCTTAAAAGCTCCCGTCTCCATTCATTGAACTGTATTTGCATGAAAAAGAGAGAACAGAACGCATTTCAAACAACATCTTCTATCCCATAGAAGAAAAAAAGTCCTGCGGGTTTGGAAAAACATAAGGGTGAGAAAACAATGTTTTGAGTAAATTCGTTTTCTGGTGAACTGTCCCTATAAGAGAGACAAAACAACAAAGCAAGAAGAGGAAAGGAACGGATAAAAGGAAATGCAAACACAAAGAACAGGGGTCTTGCCTCAGCAACCCGAATCCTTTCTTCTTGGTCTTCTTATCCAGCTCATCACCGACCTCTTCTGATTTCTTCTTTTCTTTCTCCTTTCCTTTGCTTTTCAACTTGTCTTTCTTCTTGCCTTTGGCCTTCTTCTTCTTGTCTTTCTTGTTCTCCTCATTGTCTCCCGCACCTTGTCTGGAGGAGCCGCTGGCTGGAGTATCTCGTCCAGAGCTCTGGTCTGACCCCTCATCTGTTATAAAACAAGCAAACATAAAATTACATACATTATGCACTAATATATCTATTACAATATAAAGAGCACAGTAAAACCTCAACTGGTTTCACAGATTTCTATATTCACACAGTTTACACCTTCATAACCGCCTAGTCTAAGTATGGCCTATCTCATGGAAATATAAAAGATCTCTTCAAAGATATTTTTTTCAGCTAATCTGCCCTGGAGCATCAAAAAGTTGCTTACATTATCATAATCAGAAGGAAAAAGAAAGAAGGGATGTGAATAACTGGATAGATAGAGGGGGGGTACGAGGACAGATAAGGATAGAAAAAGTGAAAAAAGAGGCTTGAGTAACCAAGGAACCTGCTGACATAACCATCTGTTACTGGCTATCCACTGTGGGGCACTGTGTGTGTGTGTGGCGATCAATCGCGGCTGCATTATGTGTCTGTGCTCTGAGGTTTGTCAGATGGTAGCGGCGGTGCTGGGAGCAGATGTACGTTTACCAGGCTGCCTCAGAGAGCGTGTTAAAAGAGAGATGAGGAGACGTGCGAAAAAGCATCAGTCTTTCATAAGCCTCACAGCGGCCATCTTACTAAGCCTTCACTTGTAGCTCAGGGGAAGGTCCCAACAGCCCTGTACACTGCGATTTATTGATGGCTAGTTGTATCTTACAGGCTAAAATATGACAAGGGAAAAGACAAAGACATTTGCAAGTAGTGGTCAACCAATACGGTTTTCAATAGCCGATATTGATTAGTAGAGAGTAGGGTGACCAATATATATAGACGCAATAGCAAATTTACACAGAATTGTGAAAACTACATTTCCAATTAGCTGTTGATAAAACAGACATAAGTTGGAGCTACTAAATCTCTTAATTTGAAACCTGGTTTATTGATCAATTGACGTTCAGTTACTGGTTCTAGCTCTAGCTCAACTTGAAATTAAAGATACACAACACTAGAAGTATTTACTAAAATCAAATATGATAAGTAAACTTAAAACAAATATATATATTTTACCACCATCTTCTGTTTTAGTATTATTTAATTCAGTTTTTCCAACCAGGGGACATCCGCAAACTTCTAGAGGCCCGGAGAAGTCTTAAGCTGATTTAAATGTTGTTATGTTAACAATCCTAATGAAAATGATTTACAAATACTGTAACATGAACAATACTTCTACAGCATTTATTAATCTTAGTCAACATTGATTTCAGAATTTACTATTACTATTTACTAGTCTGGCTTCCGCGACTTTAAAGATCAAAGAAGCTTAGTCTGGCCAAGCTACCTTACTACCAGCCTTCTGGAAGGCGGGCTTAACCTGCGTCCATCAGAAGCCTCTGTATACTACTGGACGAATCTACAACCAATCAGATCACTCAGTCTGATGACGTATGCGTAGCGACGGAACCTGAAGCCACCGTAACCAATTGTAGCTAGCTTCATTAAAGCAGTAGGAAAATGTCTTTTAATTACTTGACCTGTCGTGAAAAGTTCTCAAAACAGCTGCAACAGCAGAGTCGAGCAATGGTTGCTGCTCAGTACACGCTATGTTTAAGACCCGGTATGGTTTCCAGTCGCAGAACTGCTGTGTCAACGCGTTACACCCGCCATTAAATCCGTTGGTATAGCTTGTTTCTCATTGGTTCCCCCTTTTTTGGGAACTGAAATGCTCTAAAACGGCAGCTTTGCCAGACTAACTTTGCTCGCAAAATAAAATGTAGCATCATAGGAAGTATGGGCGGGCCCAGGCTAACTATTTACTATTTTACTATTAAAATCACAATTTGTGCTTGCTAACATTAGTTAATGAACTAATAATGAATGACTTTTATTAGCATTAACAAGGATGAATAGATACATATTTTCATAGCACAGCAAAACTGAAGTTGATCCACTGAGGTCATATGGACTGTTTTTAGTACCTTTCTGGATCTGGATCATTTCAGTTGTATTGCTGTCTATGGAGGGTCTGATTGCTCTCTGATTTAATCAAAAATATCTCAATTTGTGTTCCGAAGATGAACGAAGGTCTTATGGGTTTGAAACGACATGAGTAATTAATGACAGAATTTTCATTTTTGGGTGAACTAACCCTTTAACCTTTAATGAGGTACAAGAATGTGTTGAAGAATAAACTTTGCATTACATTCAATATAATGAACCTCTGAACCACTTCCATATTGAATGACAGAGATAAACTAAATAAAACAAAAGGAAAACCACCCAAAACTCTCACTGAGCCTCGCCTACACAAACTTCAACTATCGGGTTCGAGGACAAGTCGGTTTTTTCAAAGCTTTGTCCAAGGCCAACAACGTCATCCGTTTCCCCATGGCCTGATTTCCACACAAACAAATGCCGATCCGCTGTTTAAGCTAGCATTGAAGCGGGTGGCTCGGTAATGACTGTACAGCCGCCCTATTATTCAGAGACACAGAGGAACCTCAAAGGCCTGCTCCAGCTCCCACTTCTCTAATATGCATCAGAAAACTCTTTTGTTCGGACCAGCGCAAAGGCTTATTGTAAATATCAATCCGGTGAACACAATGCTGAATGCCGGGGAAAAAAATTGTGAGAAAGGATAAAGAAAAAAATGGGAGATATTTCTCATCATGCTCACGTCTTAATATCAAAACGCTTTAAAAGAGCAGGGCTTGAGGACTTAAAGAGCAGTACCTATGCTCTGAAAGCCTTACATAATAAAGCTATAATGACACTGCTGTGAGCTCAAAGAGAAATAATGGAAACCATTTCAAAGGGAAATAAATCCTTTCCTAAAATGCCTCTCTGTTTATCATCCACACTGATGTATGGCCTTTGATATTTATATGGTTTCTTCTTCATGTGAGAAGACAGCATACTCGTAATTTTCTCCTTAGGGTGGTGGTGCAGTGGTTAAGGCTCAAGGCTTGCAAGACTTAAAGTCACAGGTTCAAACTATATATTTTGGCTTAACATGATCATGCTTTCAGTTTTTCAAGACATACTCAACTGATATAAAATAAAAGCAGAATGTTTGATTCTGACCATGAACATATCATTTACTATCTATTTGAAATATTTTCTAATTATCTGTTCATCTCATAAATATCTGATAAACTTTGCAAATTTTGACACATCTATTTCTTCCTCAAAACTGAAAAATGAAGCAGCACAATATCTGTTTCTTGGTATACTAATCTAATGACTCTGGCTCTGAAGTTGTGTAGCAGCCAATCAAACTGTAACTGGCAATTTTCAGTCATCTCTTGCTATTTTTTACACAATATACACCGGTATGTACTGTAGGCTGGATGTGCTGACTGAGAATATCACCATTGTGCCCTTGAGCAGGGCACTTGACCCCAGGTTGCTCCAGGGGGATTTGTTCCTGCGATAACCCAATGCCATTCAATAGTGACACCGTGTGAATGTCACACAAACAAAGTCCATTAAGAATAAAGATTATAATCTAAGCTGTTGAAGCCAGTTTTAACATTATCATTTAAGGGTGCAACGACAAAAATAAATAAATAAATAAATAAATAATAATACAAAAAAAACAAACAAATAAAAATTTAAGAGTGACATACCCTAGTAAAAAATAATTATGCTTTATTGCTTTGAATGGGCATTGAAGTTTATTTTAAAGGAAAAAGAACCCCCGAAAATATAACAAAAAAAAAAGCGTGGTTGTCGTTGAAAAATGTCAAATTAAGTTAAAATTATGTGTCTCTCTACCTGAACACAAATACAGAATGGCTTCTTAGAATGTGATGTTTAGCCTCTTTTCTCTGAACACAGACAGAAAATCATCCTACAACAGGGACGGTAATAAGTAGTCAGAGGAACGCTGTGCGCCTAATTACTGTCTTCGGTAATTAGTAATAAGCTGCCGCTGTTTTCTTGACCGGAAGATCACGGTGTGCACACGTAAGTGTGTGTGTGTCATCTCCACATCGAGGTAAACAGCAGAAGTAATCACGCGTCGATGAGTAAATAACCTGATAATTTGTGTTAATGAGTTTGTTTTGAAGCTACGAACTCATCACTTGGTCATCCTGAGTTGAACTATTGAACCACATCTCAGTTTAAAATTTCAAGGAAAATCTTACGACGACGAGCTTCGGATTTATTTTGTTGTCCACGAATAGGAAGTAAGATACTTCTTTGGGATGTGTGTGTGCTTGAGACGGGATCTTAAGTCTTCAGCTGTGCTGTATCTGTTCACACTGACCATAATGAACAACCCCTCTCCTCTCTCACACTCTCTCCTTCTTTCGCCACATGTCTGTAGTCTGTCGTCTCAAGGAAGGGCCAATTAGGCTGGTGTGTGGGAAGAGGAAGCACATGACAAGGACAAAGCCAAACACTTTACTCTCAATTACTCTCCCTCAGCAGTCACCGACTTCACTCACACACATCAGCAATTACTACAAATACTTCTGTAGATTATGGGAGAGTATGGGTCACAAAATGATATGTGGAATATAGAAACTACCATCACTTATCTTTTTACAATTATTAAATTTAATTCGGTTTAATTACAGATTTTACACAGTGCACCTTTAAATCCTGTAACTGTGTTGCTGATGCATTATGGGTGCTCACCATCATCATCCTCTGGTGGGCCGTCGTATGATTTGTCGATTGCTGCCCGGAAGCTCTCGTTGCAGCCACGCCCTCTCACCATGTGTGGGCGGGGCCTGTGGAAAGGCAGCAACTCGTTCCTCTTGGCCTCTGTCATGGCAGTCTGAAGACTCTCAAGAGAACTGGACTTCTTCAGGCCTAGCGTGGGTCCTAACTCCACTCCTCCACTCACTGAGAAAGCGCAAAGAGAAAAAATAAATACACAATATGACATTTAATTAAAGTGAAGTAAATTTGTGTTCAGAGAAAACTAAAATGATATTTATTTAACAATTCTTTTCCTCCAGTTACTGTCTTTTGCTATTTTGGAGAATACCACGAATCATGTAAGGGCCTTTTATTGAACGTAAACAATGCTGATTGAGCATTATTCTGAGGAAATCCTGGGTCTGGGAAAAGTATCTTCATTTGTCTTCCAAAGATGAATGAAGGTCTTTCAGGTTTGAAATGACAATTTTCATTTTAGGATGAACTATCACTTTACGTTTGAACATCTCTCATTGAAGCCATACGGTAGTCAAAATTTGAAGTGAAGCTAAACCTTTCATAAAGTGGTCCTAAAACCAAAACAATAGCCGTCCCTCATCGTATCAATTAACTTTTTTGATCCACTTCAAATGTTAACTATTGTATACTTAAAAACTGTCAGAATAGACTTCACAGAAAAGACTTACACAAATAAAGCAGATTTTTTTGGAGGATTTAAATGTTCTTTCAGGATAAACACTGAACTCAATGTGTTTATATTATTTGATTTTTACAGTCGTTATAAAGATTTGGCTTTCATGGCATTGTAAAAATTTGATAAAACATTACACTAAAACATAAGTGATTTTTTTTTTTACATTTGTTAACATGCTTTGTGGGTAAATCATTAAAGAATTGCCGTGTTAATCCACATTTTGCCACAAATGGTGTTGACTGAGCTTAACTTGTGAACCTGGGATATTTTTTGAGCGTTTATTAAAATAATTCACTCGTCATCATACTGATTCCATAATACATTTATTTGCAATGTGTGCAAAAACAAAGACATTAACCTAATCTTGAACTTTAAATCTATCTCCTGCTGCCTAGCAATCACTGGTACTAGGAAACTTAATTCTAGCATCAGCGCTTTATGAAATACTCGCTCATTTGTTTCTGTGCTAATCAAAGATGGTGGGTCAATAGAGACCACTGGAGCATTTCCAAAAGGCATTCTAGGAAGAAGACAAAGCAGAACGTTAATAATGTTTGAAGTGCCAAAGGTGGATCTTTAGAAGACTGAGCATGCATGTGAGTGTATGTTTGTGAGAGAGTGTGTGTGTGTGTGTGAGAGAAATTGTAAACACTCTCTCTCCTCTAATGAAAATGACTTTTTAAACATGCGCCTCCACAGGGAATGATGGATGAGAGCTCAATCCTGGAACTCGTTTCTCCATCAATCAGAAGCACCATCTTTCTCTCTCTATCTCCCTCCTTTCCATCTCTGCATACCTCCATCCTCACTCCGGGTGACCCCACCCTTCTCCAAACATCTCCTACACCCACAATCATTAGCTAAACTGCTGCAGCTCCCAGAATGCATTTATGGATCAGGACATCATCGTATCGACAGGTGGTGCGCCTCACTGGAATTCCAATCAGCCAGGCCTGCTGCCGGCACCAGCCCCTTTTTTTTGTTTGGCTAATGGTCGTTTAAATGAAAGTGGAAGTGGGATCAGTCGTTTAATCTGTGCGGCCTCCAAACTGCCAGAGAAGGCCAGACGAGATGAGCCCAGCCCGGCCCAGCTGCACGCTTTCTGCTCTCAGGATTATGACACGAGAGAAATTTATGCACATATAATTTGGAATGTGGTACAGAGAGAAAAAGAGAGAGAGAGATGAGGAATCGGGTGCTGAGAGAGTGAATGGAGATGAGAACACAGCTGGATGAGAGGGCCTTCATATAGCATCACCACAGATGCCACACCTCAAAGTTTGTA
This sequence comes from Enteromius viviparus, assembly GCA_032353835.1. Taxonomy (NCBI): domain Eukaryota; kingdom Metazoa; phylum Chordata; class Actinopteri; order Cypriniformes; family Cyprinidae; genus Enteromius; species Enteromius viviparus. The sequence goes on from JAUCNO010001888.1 coordinate 13,046,800, forward strand.
AAGAAATAAAAGATCATACAATTTAAAAAAATGACAATGTGCACATGTATGTGACATGATTTTGAGTAGGGAGATACAAAGAGAAATAGCAATGTTAAAATGAAAATAAAAGAAACATTAAAAATATATATTTTGGTTTGGGAAGTAATATCCATGCAAGGTCAAAAATACTTTCATTGTCTTATAATATGCATTCACTTTACCTTATTTGCTCAAAGACTCCCAAATGATTCATATTACGATTCATTTTTTCAAAACCTTCTTGTGGATGAGATTGGGATTGAGATTGGTCTCAGTTTCGTTTCATTATGCATTTATTGGCTCATGAAGCAACATTTGTGAGTGCATTTGCTGCATTGTATACAGCTGTACCGGGGAAACCGCTATTTTAGCGCTCCAAAAGCGGCACCTAGTGGCAAAGAATGAATTTGCATTTTTAATCAGAACAATGTGAAAAGACCAACAAGTGGGTGGGCAATATGCTAATATTTCAACATGAAATGGTTTGGGATTCTTTTTAAAAATGACTAATTTCAGTGATTCGATTCTTTCGAGTATATGTATAGGGCACATGGTGCACTTTTAAATGTACAACTTTGCAGGACGTTTTCATTCACTTAGTGCTGAGCTACACACTGCATTAAAGGTCATTTTCAAAAATCCATAAGAGAGGCACTTTATGTATGCACAAGTTTGCAGTCTGTAAATGTTTTCAACTTTTCACTTCTAAAAAGAAGCATCTAATACTCACCACGGCTGAATTTATTTGACCAAAATTACAGTAAAACAGTTATATTGTGATTGATTTTGAAAACTTTTTAAAACTTTATTTTAAAATTTGCAATTTATTCCTGTAAAGGCAAAGGTGAATTTTAGGCAACATTACAGTCTTCAGTGTCACATGATCCTTCAGAAATCATTCCAATTTGAGGATTTGGTATATTGCATTGTCACAGTGTGTAAGTTAGTTAACATGTCATGGACTAGATCTTCTAGCTGAAGAACGCCACTTTAGACATGACTATAAACTATCGCTTCATGCTGTCATATGAGTTGTAAACATTGTAAATCTTGATATAAAAGGGTTGTGAAACTCATGCGAGAAATTACAGTCCTCCGTGTTTCAGTGTCACAATGTGCTGACATTCACATCAAGGGTAAACTTATTAACCCGTGTGTGACAGTAGGCCAGTGATGGTATACAGAAACAAAGGTTGAAATATTATTAGTTTTCTCACACACGCTTATTTTGCCTCAGAAAACACCGATTCATCACATATGGTCTTATGGACCACTGTGTTCACTTTATGTGCGTTGTGTCATCTTTGGAGGTCCACTACAATTGAATTATATAAAGTCATAGAGATTAGTTATTTTAAAAAAAATCCTCATTTATGTTCTTCTGTAGATAAAGTGATACAAATCTGGGATGGCATGAGAGCGACTAAACTATGAGATAGTGTTTGGGTGGAGTATCCCTTTAAGTTTAAAATCAGAATTAAGTACCAGGACGCAGCCCTGAAAGCATCTGACATTTGCGGTTGAAGAATTAGTTTGCAAAAGCAAGTTTAACTCCTCAAAGGCTAATCCTGAGATTCCACCAGAAACATCCAAAGCAAACCACTCTTAAATTGGACTTTAAAGTATGGTGTTGGTGGATCATAGGGACATGTTCATTAACAGCAGTGTGTAGTGTCAGTGAGTAGGAGAGGTCCGCTGCAGCTCATTGCAGTGCTGGATTTGTGCGAGAGGAGGTTTATAAATAGCAGGCCGCTGATGTACCAGCCAGCGTGACTGAAATGTTCTCTATACGAGCACAGTTCGTGTCACAAATGTAATTACTTCTGTCCTGCTGATGAAATTAAGCAGCTTTTGAGAGGTCTGCTCTCTGGAGGTCTCCAAAACACTTTTGGCTTAAAGATGAGAGTCTAAATGTGTGTCTCGAGATACTAGTGTGCTTAACTCAGACCCGTATACATGCTGAAAAGGGGGAGGGGCTATTAACTGTAGTCATCATCTGTTTAAGGAGAAGTCAGATGTGAGTGTGGTATTTCATTTCTTCTAGAGCGACATCCCAATTAGCAGTTAATTTACTACAAGTTCACAAACAATAAACTGTTGTCAAATGTACAGTGCATATAAGAATACTACTTTTGTAGGTTTTAATAAATATATGTGCTGCATTCTGCGCAGAGAACTTTAGGTAACAGACAGAGTAAAAGGAAGTACACAGAACAGAGTGATTTCTAAAGGGTAAAATGAGCGTTTTTTTACACTATCTTTGAGAAATTTTGAAGCAATCTATATTACAAACTTTGCCTTTGTATGACCCCTTTAAGACGTTCAACCAAAAACCAATCCAAAAACATACTGACTTCAGAAAGATGGACCCAGAAGTGCAAAATCACTAACTTGCTAATAAAGTCTCATTCCTATCACACTCTATCACCTAAATAGAAAATACGTAGCCTGAGGCATTCCCAAAATGGCCGCTGAGTGAACTAACTTTATTTCAAAACACGTTTAACAGACACTTTTAAGAGAAGGCCATTTGGAGTCTGTCACGCCAAAGATGAATCTCCTGTGCTGGAAGATAGTAGAGGAGAAATGTGGAGCGTATAATCGGAAAGGTCAGCTGTCTCAGTGTCACTTGTGTTCTCCTGTCACACTCAGAAACACTTACTCTCGGTTCGTAAGTGCAGGGTTCAGAAAGCAGCTTTCTGCGAGTTATACTCCTACATACCTCATGTCCCTGAGTCTGTCAATCAAGCTCGATGGTGTATTCAGGCAGGAAGAGAGGATAGAGACACATATGCCAGTTACAGTTCAGACGCTCCATGACATCCTACACACACAGTAAACCTGTTCTCCGCCGGCCCGTCTGGCATCCATCACCACAGCACAGGTATTAAAAACCAGGTTATGATATTTCGCAGCGGGAGATGTATGGCTTTGATAATTGCCTACGGCAGACTTTTAAAAGGCATCTCATAATTACGGTTCACCTTTATTGGGTTAGCGTGTGTAAGGGGGTGTAGCAGGGGTCAGAGACTGATGGCTGTGGGTGGAGGGGTCTGTCACTTTTTGAGTGCAGGGTGATGGATGGTCACTTGCACTGGTAACCAGCACACAGCCATTAAAGCTCGGCCCTCATACCAGCACGAGACAGAGAAACCCTCACAGCCTGAGCTTTCATTTTATTTTGATGTAATAAAGATTGTATCGATCAATCAGAAAGTCATTATGAGCCCGATCACTGTAGGCAGGGCTGGTTTTGAATGTGTGAGAGCCCACAGATCTGTGAGTGTGAGCTGAGCTGAATGTGTCACGAACAGAAGGACAAGTGGAGGAACACATATGACAGGACTCAAGATCAGCTTCTCAGGGGGGCCCGGGACCCGATAGGGGGTCTCGAAAACTTTCAAAAGGGCCTCAAGACGACTTTAAGTGAGTTCAAATAAGACAAAACACGCACTAAAATGCCTTTTTTGTTTGAAGAACTAAGGTATCCAAAAATTGTATGTTTTATGTAAAGTATCATTTCCAGAGCTGGAAAATTTGAATTTACATGCAAACTTCTTTGAATAAATATACAGTAAAAGTTCTGTTTAATGTTATTGTCTTTTATTCAGAAAAGACAATAATAACTATAAAACATTCTGTAACATTTTACAATAAGATTAGCATTGTTAGCATTGGTTAACAACATTAATAAACATGTTATGAACAATACTTTTACGGCATTTATTAATCTTGGTTAATGCTCATTTCAGCATTTATTAATGCATTATTAAAATCATAAGTTGTGCTTGTTAACATTAGTTAATACACTATAAGCAACGTGAATAAATGGAGAACAACTGTATTTTCATAACTAACATTAACAAAGATGAATAAATGGTGTAATAAATGCATTGTTCACTTTTTATGGTAGTTAATACGTTGAAATTCTAAAATGCTGTTTTTTATTTTAAAAGAATCATTAAAAAAAATTCAATAAATAAACAAAAATAATTAATCAGCTGTTCAACTGTTTTGAAATTGATCATAATGAGAAATGTTTCTTGAGCAGCAAATCAGCATATTACAATTAACTCTAAAGGGTCATGTGACATTGAAGGCTGTAGTATTGGTTGTTAAAAATTTGCATTACAGGAATACGCTATTTCATAATATTACAGCTTTTATTTTTGATTAAATAAATGCATTCTTGGCGAGTTTGGGCTTTGAACTGTTTTCCCGCTAAAATCTCCCTGAAAAAAATGTTCCAAATGTTTGAAAAATTGTGCAGTTTTTCTTAAACCTTATTTCTTAATCACAAACAAAAGACCCTTTGGATATTTTGAAAACTTAGTCAAGCTGACAACCACTGAAAATAACCACCAAAAATAACAATTAAAATTAGATGCACGCTTCAGTGCACTGCATACAAAGTCTTATCTTGTGACTAGAAAGACGTGATTAATTAATGATTCACCACACATTCAGACTCAAACTGAAGTTTTGGTCTCTGACTAACAGTAACAAATTGTTGCTGCAAGCTCTTGGTCTATTCTGATCTTTTCAGTCACAGTCTGCTGCAAACACAACTGCACAATCATGTGAACACATAATGCTGCAGCACCTTTGCAATCGAATGAGACTAACAAAGATGAGCGAATAAAAGTTAGTCACAGCAGAAGAGGTGACTTCATTTATTGGGATGTGTCTAAATTCATCCGAGTACACCTAGGGAAATGCACTAGAACACACAGAGAAACAAACAGATGGCTTTCCACAGCGCAAATTAATCTATCAATTCCAATCAGTGAAATATGGCAGCTTTCAACTTGAATCAACAACAAACTCCCTCTCAATCGTGTACAGAGATTAGTGTGCGGGAACACGCAAATGAGACCGAGAGAGAGAACAGTGTGGCATCAGGGCTCTCAACAGGCCAGAGCTTGGCAGCGACTTGTATGTTTTCAAAGTCAAAATTACACAAGAGACGGATCAGACTTGCAGCAGCACAGTAGCGTTCACCACAGTCAAACTTCAGAGGACTTCTGCACAAACAGGGTACAAAACGCACTTTTCCCACATCTGCTCAAGGCTGAGGATTTGAGGATTTTCTGAATAAAATTCAAATCATGATCAACTTTTATTCCATATTGTGACATCCAACAGCCTTTTGAACTAAACAAAATGCTGGGTGGAGCTTGATTTTGTCTACTTGGAATTGATTGGATGCTAATTGTTGCAATCATTTCACATTAGGGACAGGGTGCTGGAAAGCAGAGATTGAAACTCACCTGGCCATCCAATGAAGTGCAAACATTTCACAAAAAAATTTAAAAAATTGATTTCTCTGTGCTTAAATGCAATGAGGGACAGAAGAGTGTTGCATGACTGTATATGAAACAAGCTGCACACACAAAAGATCTGCTCTGGAAGCATATGACAGCTTTAGAGAAACAGAGAGATGTTAAAGCCTGATGTTTGTTAAAGAGGAGGTTCTGGAAAGCATCCCAGCTCCTGACTGAGTGATATATGGAGAGAGGGAAACCACACAACGAGAGCCAAAGAAAGAGAGATCTTTGTTTTAGACAGTAAGCATTTGTCTGTCTCTCAATCAACACACCTGCCTGCTTGTGTGTGTGTGTGTGTGAGAGAGAGAGAGCGAGAGAAATCTCCTGACTCTGTCTTTGAACATTTAGAGGTGCTGGAGGTGAGGAAACACAGGAAACAATCACACACAGAATGCCTGTTCAGCAAACATGCCCTAAAACATTTACATAGTACAGTCAATCTCTCCTTTTCTTTTTTTGCTTTTTCAAGAATCAAACTATAACAATATTACACATGGAACAAAAACCTAACCAAATGAGTTTACTTTATATATTTAGAAGCTTTATTTAAAACCTTTAAATCTAAGTTCATTTGCAAAAACAGATTTTTTTTTTGTTCATTCAACATGACTTTTTTCCCCTAAATTAAAAAAAGACTCTTAATAAACAATTAGCACAATAAAACAAAAAAGTTATCTGGTTTTGCAAATAAACTCTTTAAATAATTTTTAAAACTCATTTATTTATTCAAGGTTTACTGTACAAGGCGTATTTAGTAAAAGATAGATTTAAAACTATTTTAGGAATTCTTTGGAACTTTTTATTATATACTCAGATTTAGACAGGATTTATATTCTAACTTATAATATTTATTTAGAATTTATAAATATGTATTCATACTTAAGACATATTTATTAACTTTATGTTATGTAATTAGATTCATACATTCAGATTGTCTATAATGTGACTTGCTCTTTGAATTATTGGTTTAATAAATGTATAATATTTATTTCCTATACTGTAAGTCAAAAAAAGCTCAGGATCTTTACCCTGGTGTAAATGTTATGTACGGCATCATCTGAATCGTTGACATCTCCTCCATCTGCAATACAAATGATGACACACTTGTGCACACAGCCTGCATCAAGCTTTCATTCTTGCCAATTTAATTCCACTAAATTTCCTGGTCTGTTTCGGTTTATGTTCTTGGCGTAACAGTTAAAACCTCAGACAGATATCCAGTGTTATTCCTCAGTCTGGATCTGCAAAGAAAAACAAAAGCAAGGACACGTATCTGCGAGCTCCCCGCTCTGAATGACTGAAAAAAACAAGCCGTTTAATGGTAAAAGATTTACGACAAACGCAGCTAGACACTGATGGCTGCATAAATACTTAGGAGAAACAATTCGTCCAATCACGTTGCTCTTCTCAGAGTACAGTTTGTCCAAAGTTACAGACAAACCAAACAAGTTGGATTACTTTGTTTGTCACTGAATGCATTATATTCATCAGCAGTTTCTGTGTACAGTATGTGGCTCATTAGCAGGAGGAGAAAACACATTCAGTCAGCGAGATCTCTGACATGTTGTTTCGATTTCTTTTGTCTGTCTGACACGCTCTCTCAGGCCTGTTTGACAATAGTGGCATTTTATGGATCTGAAGATGATCAGATTACGAGGGCAACTGTTCTTTAAGTATAACTCTCCAAAACAGGGATATACAATACTAGAGTTCAAACTGACATTAGAGGTAAAAATCCATAGCTTTAGAGAGAGAAGAATCATATTTTCACTGGTTTCTGACTGGTGTGCTGTGTGACCTTCCGTGTCTCAGCGAGGGTCTGGATGAGCGGGAGTTTGAGTGGTTTAGCCCTAAGCTCTTTAGACAGAGATGGATGAGGAGTCAAACTCACAGGTGCAAATATTCTGTTTAGTGTTGCCTTGAGCAGGTGCTGGATATTACTTTGATACACACCGCTGTGCAATATAAACTCCAGGTCTCAGGCCTGATCTTGAGCAGAGAAGAACATTTACAATTTCTTATTTCTCCGAGAGAGAGACTGAATTATATTTTATTTTTTAATGAGTCACATTTCTTCTAGGGATTTACGGTTTCTGCCCATGATGCCAGGTTTGAAGTTGACAACAAACCAAAGAAAAGCTTTGACTATTTACAATCAAGAACAATCGGATTTGATACAAAAGGTAGATTAACAATGAATGATAATTTAAATTTAAGCCTGTTCTTCCTAATAGTCAGGATATTTTCTATTAGTCCAATCAGGCCGGATGTTTGCTTGCTGTCTGCCAAAACTATAACTGGCCCCAAGAGATATTTGGGGGAAAATAATCTTTATTTTCTTTTTCTAAATGTTTTATTTAGTATGTACAAATATGCAACATGTTGGAAATTACATAGCTATAATATACCTCCATAACACACTTGTCTCATTGTCTTGTTGAACAAGACTGCATTCAATTGATCAAAAAAAAAAACTGTATAAACAGCTGCATTGTAAAATATTCTTACATTATAATGACTGAATAATATCAACTTAAAATAAAAAATTTTTGGAACTGTGATTTTTTTTTTTTAGGATTCACTGATGAATAGAAAGATCAAATGACTTTTGAGTCCCTAGTGAATAGAAGTATTAATTTCTTTCAACAAAAAAAAAAAAAAACAAGCTCAACCCCAAACTTTCAAAATGTAGTGCACACCACAGATTTTGCAAAGCATAAGAATGAATGCACAAGATCTGTAAAAATACACTTTCATCACATCCCTGTGCCAAAAGGACACATTCGGTCAACTGGTCTAAACTCTCTCACACCGCCCCTGGGCCAGCATGGGATATTTAATGCAGAGCCCTTCACAAATCAATCATATTGCTTCACAGGTCTTAGACTAGCCTAACTAGTGTGTGTTAGAATCCTGTAGTGCTTTTTAGACACCCATGCTCACTACAGTTTTACAGTATAGTATGGAAAAAAGCAGTGTGATCATTGACACAAAGGGTAAGTACAATTTTGAAAGAACTATTCCTTTAACAAAAAACATGCACACTTCAGGCCTGCTCTACAGTAAACCCTTTCATATGATTTATTTCACACTGAATAACAACAATTTCCTTTATTTGCAAAAGCATAAACTCTTTCCTCACATCTGCTTCAGATGGCATACCTCTCACAAACTCTGCGTGAGACACTTCGTGACTTGGCTTCATTTTCCCGGCATATTAAAAATCATAAAGAGAACACATTATCTAGCATTCAAATTTTCCAAACAAAGTGCTCCCTGGCTTTGGCAAAGGAGGGATTTTCCATGACTTGAGAAGGAAAGTTGGAGTGTTAGTTCTGGACTGATGGCTGCTGTGGTATTGGGGTGTGGAGGGACCCGTGGTCTCTGTATTCAGGCCAAAGCAGAAAGAGAATAGGTTTCCCAGAGTACGTTACGCTCTCCCAGCACTGCTGGCAAAAGACCTCATCTGCCTGACACACACTCACATACGCGCATGCAGAGTCTGATAATAGAAAGCAAGACTCAGCTACGGCGCTCAAGAGCTGAGGCTTTAAAGAGAAAGAAATCTCATGCTCCTTCTCTCCACTCTTTCATCTGCACTTCACTGCAATTAAGGAGGAAGGAGAAGGAGGAACGAAGTGGCCACTCAGAGGAAGTGGATTCGACTACCCTCATACACTCAGATGCAGACAGAAAGAGATGGGGAGAGAAACAGTGTTTGAGGGAGAGCTGGTGTCTGGGGAACGGTCCAAAAACCTGCATGTCTGGGCTTATCTCTGATGATAAAGCTTTGAATATGTGAAAATGTACATCAAAAGGGACTCTCTTCATAAGCACGGACTCCAAATGGCATACTAAAGTAGCACACAAGAGATGCGACACTCGATTGACATAACATAACATGATAAACATTAGCAAGTTGCTAAGCTAACAAATTCACTAATAATCACATAAACACAAACCATTTTTGAGAACATTTGCAAAAAGGTCTAAAGGCACAGTTTACACAGAACTTGCTTTCAAACCAAGCAGGTCACTGCAATTGGTTTCGAAACCCTTAGCTCGGTTCGTTTGGGCTTTCTGTAGAAACAAGACAAAAATACTAAGTAAGATAAGCCATTGTTTGCAGTGTATAAACCTTGGACTGTGAAAAAATAAATAGCAGAACAAAGCATTCCATCTACAGGTATGAAAACACCCTTAGATGAAATCATATGTCGCCCTTGTCTTTTAAAATAGACTTTGTGGTGGAAATATCCTTTATATTGCTATTTAGGTAGGCAGCATACTAGGTTCTGGAAAAGAATACACACCAAAAAAGACAGCAGAAAGACATTCTGCAGCAATACACTTAAGATTCACTGGAACGCAGCGGGCTCAGGTTTGGTTATTGGTGGGTGTGGTGAATCAGGACCACCGTAATGGATACAGGATCATATTGGCCACCATCCTATATGTTATTATGAAATTTTGGCGCTGAGTAAGCGCAGGGAATCAAAACTTGTGAAGAGAAAACGTTCTCCTTATTGTGTTGGACTGTGTCCCGCATCTGGTGGCTGGATGCAGATTATTGCCTTGAGCTGCTTGGCCAGAGAGAGTTATGGGAGCTCTTGGAGCTGGAGGTGTAACACAATTTTGATGGGAATTGGATTCCAAGGCTAGGAATCACGTGTGGGTGGGACCACGGCTGCCAAGAGAGGCTGGGGCACAGAAATCGGGAGGAAAATGAGGAGTGACGGAAAGAGAGAGAGAGAGAGAGAGAGCACAGTGTGAGAGAAAGCAGAAAGGAGAACGGGAACCCAGCGCCGAGAAGGTTTTAGGGAGATTAAAAGCCCAGAGCGAGGGGCTCTTAAGACCATCCTGCTAATTAAATATGTCAAAGCTCATTAAGACACATTGGGGCCTTTTCCCAGAGCCAAGCTTTTACCAAACCCACCTAGTCAGCAAAGCCTTCACATCTTGTCAATAAACATTAGTCTGGGCATCAGTAAAACATCCACAAAATGGATTGGTTTATTAAACGTATTACCAATCCCTTTTTTACTACAGTCTCTCTACAGAAAAATTGCACATGCCAAAGGACAGTCAATATTCAACGCCTCACACCAAAGACTTACACTACAAGACAAAAGCACACACACACAGATGGCAAAGACCCCAAGAAACCCCAAAGTCCACTGTGGTCCATGGTGACATATTTAACAAGCACGTAAGCCCCATTGCTGTGTTCAGCTCAATTCAAACAAAGTCTGCATTTACAATCTAGTACTTGGAAAAGTGTACAAGGATGTTACTTGATCTCCGACGTCTTATTTGGAAGCTCAGGCATTGTGCCATTTTCTTCTCTATTTATCAACAATAACTTACAATAGTGAAAATGACATGGACAGTGAAAAAAATTGCCTTTAGTGTGAGTCCAGTTCACCAAACCGCGAGCAACCAGCCAGCAGTGGACTCTACTGGACTCTTAAAGCCTTCCTCAAATGGCTTCCTCAAACTAACAAATAAAACAATGATTTGTCCAAAATTAATGATTAATTATCAATTGAGAATTTTGTTATTCATAATATCTGGTGCACATATTGATATAAATACATGCACATTTAAGCATAAAAATGTGTTAAGTTAATTTCTTATTAAAGGTAAAATAACCTCTACTAGTCTTACTCTAAAATGCAAAACTTGAATCTTCAAATGATGCTTATGTGTTGTACCAAAGTTCACAGTACCATTGATTTTTTCAAAGACTAAGCAGCATAATAGAAGTTGCTAGGAGAGTCTTTTCTTCAGTTCTTCATTTCGGAATTGATCATTCAAACAGTACACTGTTTTCTTTAGTAGATTTCAAAAGGAATTAAGACTGTAAACAATGAAATCGGTGCAAAAAAACAAATGACCATCATCGTGGATAATTGCAAACCTGCAAAACAAATTGCTCTTCTGCATTGTGTCATCTTGCACACTTCAGATGATGAAATGTTTAATGGTCGGAAGCTGGAGATATCAAGTAGGAATGTCCCACATCCGACTTTGAATGGAACAACTCCGCTGAAGGTCAGAGGTCACATGATAGACCCATATGAGAGCGATGCTCTACGAAAGTATAGAATGAACGAGGATAGACTGAGAAAGAAAGATGAGAGCGGAAAGACCCCAGGCACAATATCATCTCAGTCATTTCACAGTAACTGAACTGAGGGTCACACTACGGAGGAAAAAAGGGAGGATGTGGAAAGGAGCACTGAGGGATGAAGGGAGTAAGCATCAGGACGTACTGAGCATCTGGTGAAAACATGTTTTGCCGTCTCATGGGCCACCCATACATTTGGTCCACTTACTGGGCAGCCTCAAAATGTAGTGAGTTGCCTAGCATTATTGGGCATAAGATTCACTTCTCTAAGACTATGAGACCAAAAAAAGCTGCCTGGAAAGGTTCACTAGGTTTCAAGAAAGCCATAGTAAAGCAATAGACAAATACAATGGAGTAATGTGAAGAAAAAAACATGCATATAGGCATACTGTATAAATATACCCCCATAAACCCTGTTCTACACAGTTGTAAATAATACAAATACTTCAATGTGTTACTTGCTTTACAATTAAAACTGTTGATGTTTCAAAGCAAAAGCTTTTCTTTTCTTTTTCTCGGTGGAGGCCAGAATGTTACATCCATTAAAAAGCACACTAGAATAAACTACATGTTAAACCACATCTTTCACTGGTTTGCATTAGGTTTCACTATGTGAGTGAGACCTCCTGGATAAAGATGGTCTTAGATTTTCTTTAAAGTAGAGGCAGTATTTGTGGTGTTTTACCATCATCCAAACCAAGCTTCAGGCAGTACGATGAGGCAGGCGGAGTATGATGTTACGTATGAAACCCTTTGGTTTCCTCCTATGATCACTCTCTCAGCTATCCAGACCCACATGGCCTGCATGCTCTCTACAGGGGTCTACACGGGGCCCTCAGGGGCCAATCCATCAGACTCGAGCACAATGGAACAAGTCTATCAGCAGGGCACTGGAGTCAGATCTGACACAGCTGTGGGCACAAGTGTTTGTGTGAGTCTGCACTGATCCAAAGCAAGGGAGAGTGCATTTATTACCTGACTTCTGACAAAGCATACACGATGCTTTCATCTACCATGTAGGGAGGGATGCACTCTGGGATTAAGTAAGGCCTCCTCACTCGGGTTACATTTTAATTGTTAACGCTAATTAGGGAATGAGATCTTGTTCTGAACAGTTCTATTTTATACTGAAATAAAATGATTAACGACATTTGTGACAATGGCCACATTCAGACAGCAGTAGAATACGGTTGTCAATCCTGTATTTTAGAACTTAATATGGTTACGTTCACACACAGTTTGGTTATTTACGGTGTGAAACTGTCACATCATATAATGCGAGAAAGAGCTGCTCTGCTGCAAAAACAATGTGTTTTCTGTAACTCACAGCAAAGGAGAAATAAGCTGCATATCATCAGCAAAGTTTTATCCCATCAGTTTTCCACCGTTAGCCACTCACGTCAGTTCAGCACAATTCAAATGCTCCACTCTCCACCCAAATTTAAAAGCTGCTGTCAGTTAATCAACGCATACAGAAAGAACCCGCGTCTAAATTAGACTCTTGTCGTGTCAGATGTCGCCATCATTGATATTACTTTGGTCACTGTTGCTATACTTACTGGTAAGGGAGATGAGGTGGACTCCCCCAAATTCTAAACACAACTGTGTGAACAAGGCAAATAATACTGTTGAATGTCTGACAACAAGTAAATTAAACAAAACCATACAAATGAAACAATTAAAATAAAATAAGCAAAACAAAAATATAAAATCATAAAAAAAGATAAAATAAAACTTTTTTTACTAAAATAAAAAATGTTAGCTAGGGCTAATTAGGGTTGGAAACTGATATCTTGTTCTAAACAGTTCTATTTATTGATGCAACAAAATAATTTATTGAAAAACTGTTGACTGTATAACAGCTTAAAAAAAAAAAGCCAGAAAAATTCTATACATATTAAGGATGTAATGATATGCACATTTGAGGCTTTCAGTTCGGTACGCATTACAAACCGAATTATTCACACTAATAATAAAAAAAAAGAGAATCAAGTATGTAAAATTTAATGTTTTCAGTGCTACGCTCAACAAGGCAGCCCAAACGATGGGACAGGCAACGTGCTGACCGCCCCTTCCACCCCCAAACACACCAAAACTAGAAACTATCCCCGCGACATTCAGGTAGGCATTTTCACCAGATTCAAACAGGTCAAAACACTCAAACTGTCACCGTGATCGTTATATATTTATAGCCGTGGATTTTAATGCGGGTTTTAAGAAAATGCTAAACGTTATTGAGCCCTCCTAGCAAAGAACAGAAAGATTGTGACCTTCTTTAGCTGAAGTACAACAGCGGCCCATGTGTTGAAGACAATATCAGTGCTGTCTGAAGAAAATGTGGACATATATATATATATATATATATATATATATATATATATCCACACACATGCAATAAATAAATAAAACCTCAACTGCTGGGGTACACTTAAGATGCAAGATGCATAATCTCTGTACTGTATGTGTGTGGGGGGTTTATGCATACGTGTACATGTGAATGGGCAACATATGCTTTTTATGCACACCTGGGGGAATGAAGATTGCTTACATCAGGAGAAAAAAGCACTGCACTCTCTTTTTTCCACCCGCTTGTAAACAAAGTAAAACCACAACCACAGGGCATACTATTCATTTCAAGTATTACCACAGGGCAGAAAGGCAAAGAGATAGCGTCTGCTCTGTCCTGTTGCTAAAAACTTTTGCTCTCAAGTTCTAACCACAATCCCCATTTAAATCCAATACAGATATCTGTGCAGTCAATCCAACATCAGCGCTGTGCTATAGTGCTTTCAAAAACTCCACACTCTCAGAACCCACATTACATGAAAAATAAATCATAAATAAATCTTCAACGCCCTAAAAATCCACCCAAATCACTATAAGAGGGAGAGAAAATACATTTTGAGTTAGGAGAGCCTGTATGGTTTACATTAGCAGACTAGTTTCTGTTCCAACCCAGCTACCCCAGAAGTGACTTGTGTACACATCCAAATACAAATACAGAGGCAGGAAATTGGCAGAGATTTACAGTAATTATTGAGAGCTGGGCTATAGGGGTTTGGGCCCTGTGACAAATATGATATGATGTTAAATTGAGGCAAGCAATAGTGGCAGAGGCACGGGTAATCCACAGAAAAACGATTTGAAGGGAGAGAAGCAAACGCCGGCGAGCTAGCAGCGGCCTAGCACGCAGTAATAGGTTTTCATTACATTGCAATCTCTTTTAAATAATCCTATTCATTTTTCATGAGGTCAATTTTTCCCAGCAGACGAGAGATAGAAGGCCAAATACGACTCTCAGCGGGCTGTGATCCGTCATGTGATGATATATTGCACAAGCTTAAAAAAAAATAGCTTAAAAACTGCTTATGCAGATACACCAACAAACAGACATAAAGATAAACACAAACTTTACATGCTAGATGCACTTGGAGATTTGGATGCATTGAGCGAAAGGAAAGGATTTACAAGAAGAACAAAAGCAAATTGTGGCAAATCAATCAGAAAGGGATGGAGGGATAATTACTTCATAATTGTCTGCTTCAAATGTGTGAAAGCTTATTGACTCAGCAGCAAATATAAGTTGAAGATGTTGTGTGTGTTGGCTGGCACCAGTGATTCTGGGTTTGAAACAATGTGCTATTGTGTGGAAAAAACTGGCTTATCCTTTGTCCTGACTACAATGATGTGCAGGGAGTTTTAGCCAATCAGCTTACAGAAACCAATGGCACGTCCCACATAACTTGGGTTTTCACCCAAACTCAATTTATGAGTGAAATGTTTCTGTCTCTCAGAGACAAATAAGCTTAATTGGCATGACAAATTACATTGTTGCAGAAGCATTAAGATGCATTTACAATATAAACACATTGTGAATGAAATGAATAAGATACGTCAAGTCATATTTATTTATACAGACTTTTTTATAATACAGATGGTTTCAAAGCAGCTTCATTAATAAACAGGAAAGCATCAGTGTTGATGTTATAAAATGAAACAATAATGAAATGAATTCAGCTGTACAGAAGACAATAGTGTGGTTATTCATATTGGTTTAGTTCAGTGTTGTTTCAATTTAGTTTAGCTGCAAATGTTTAAAAGTTCATCAATTATGAATTTTTTAAGTTAAGTCAGTTTAATGTTAATTCTGTTCATTTCAAAAACAGTGACAATGCTTAGTCACGAACTGGCCCATTTTTAAATAATTATGAAATTCTGATTTCTATAAATGGCTTATAAAAGTGCTTAACGTCAAAAATACTGGTTGACCAATCACAACTGTATGTAAAGTTAAATGGACAGTTCACACAAACATGTATGATTTTTTTTTTCTTCTGTGAAACATAAATGAGAAATTTAGAAAATGCACGAGGGTGAGTAAATGATAAAATGTACATTTTTGGGTTTAAAGGGTTAGTTCACCCCCAAATAAACATTCTGTCATTAATTACTCAACCTCATGTAGTTCCAAACCCATAAGACCTTCATCTTCAGAACACAAATTAAGATATTTTTGATGAAATTGGGAAGATATCCGACCCTTATGGAATTATTTTTGTGCCAATAAAAAATAAACAAAACGCCCGCCCCCACGAGAGGTTTGTGCCAAAACAGCAAACGAAAATTTTCGAAGCGTAAGCGAAAGCTGTGGCAACGCATTCAGAATCCACGATTTGCGAAAACGATTCTTTGAAAATCATTAACAAAAAATGAAGCATATTTGAAGAGCATGTTAAATTCGTGCGACTGAGTTTCATTTTCATTGTGTTTTTCTTCTTTTGCAGTGGCATATTTTTGATAGTTTCTTGGAAAATTACATTCAGTTTTATAAAGTTTTGTTCATTTTTATTGGCACAGAAATAATTCCATAGTAATCCTGCTCACACCATGAATATTAACTGTAAAGATATTAGCACCCACACCAATGGACTATATAATCAGTTTATTCTAAGAACACCCTCGTCTCCTGCTTTAAAAAACTCTAGCACCTTAGCAGGATGGATTCTGATTGGGCGTCAATGTTTGTATCATTCATCAGCTGGAAAAAAAAAATTGTTTTGAAAGTGATTCCAACGATATCCTTGTTTTCTGGTGCCTTCACTATAGATGTGGTGTGGCCTGCTATTCTTTAATCCTAAGAACATATTTGTTATATTTGTAGTTATTGTCAGCACTGTAGACCAGGCTTTAGACTAAGGAAAGTCCTTTAAGATCTTTTTCATAATTTCCACTTCTTCGTTTTTAACAGAGTTACGAGTGCTGTTAGTAGGCTGGCGTGGAGCAGGTAAGAGCTCTGCAGGTAATCTTCTACTGGACTGTCGTGTGTTTGAATCAGGACACCCCACTGAGGTGTCTGTGCGCCATCAAGCATTGGTAGCTGGTCGGCGCCTTACGGTTGTCGACACACCAGGTTGGGATTGGTTCTCCGTCCAGCGCACACCAAGCAACATACGAAGAGAAATTAAACTGGGGGCAGGGCTTCTTCATCCTGGCCCACATGTGCTCTTATTGGTCATCCCCGTGGTCTCCACCCTCACTCCCAAAAAGAGACAGGCCCTTAAGAGCCACTTGGAAATGTTTGGTGAGGAGGCTTGTCAGCACACGTTGGTGCTGTTTTCATGTGGCGACTGGCTGTATGGCACATCAATTGAGGAACACATTCAGCGAGATGGAGGCGAGCTGCTGAAACTGATGCAGCATTGCTGGAACTGTTACCATGTGCTGGACTGTACCAAAGCCAATAAGGACAAGTCACAGGTTACTGAGCTCTTGTGTAAAATAGAGGAGATGGTGGCAGAGAATGGAGAGAAACCTTTCTTACCAGTCAAATGTAAGTTCTTTAGATTCCACATCTTTATAGTATTGGCTTGCACATCGCCTTATGTATTCATTTATTCATGTTCATAGTTTTCGTGTATTTTTAAGCCTAATCATTGCATCCTTCTTCTACAGTGAACCAAGAATTAGACGAGGAGGAAGCAAGTGGAAGATGCATCCTGCAATAAAGGCGATATAAAGTGCAAATCTTAGAGGAATATACAAGTTATTGACCATTTGGATCCCAAAACAAGCAGTATTAATCCAATGGTTTACTATCCATAAGAAGGACATTCACAGCGTTTAAATATGTCCTATATTGAGTTGACAAAATGCAAACTGATTTTGAACTGGACATTCCATTTGTGTTGAAATTCAGTAGCGTACATACTGAATTACAAACTATGTTTCAGCTACAGCTGTCAGCTACAAATAACAGTAATAACTAAGTGGCACAAATAACAGTAATTCTCAGTTTTCAAATATTGACACTCTTGCCAAATGCATGCACTGATTTTAAATGATTATTTTCTAGTGTTACGTAAAATGCATGGTGGCACCGAACAGAACAAATGGCCAAAAGGATTCCATCCATTTTCACGTGGTATGGCAGGACTCTTAAGCCCAGTATTGTAGCTACAGTATTTATACAACCTGGTAGCTTTTCATTTACACTGAAACAGCGTCAAATAATATTTAGTAAAACTGCATTTTACTTTGTAATTGTAATTGTAATTGCAGATACTACTCACATGTAGTTTGAATGTACTGTATTATCATATTATCAAGTCTAGTATGTGCACTTGAAATAGAGCTGGATTCTCGAGTATACAACTGTTCAGACTGAACTGAATGTGCAACTGAGCACCTTAAGAACATTCATGGTTTCTTTTTATTGCAAATTTAATATGATTGTTAACTTATGAGGACATATCATACTGTGATGTCAGCATTGTATTCTACCTAAACACATAGTTAACAAAGTGTGTTGAGCATTCAGGGCCTGGCTGTTGCATAATAATGTTCATGTCTGCACATTTTTGGCACTATATAATATGCTATAAATACTTGGGCAAACATTTCAGCTTCAGAAGTGACATTCAAGTAGTTTGACTTAAAATACTCAGATGACTCAAGAGTTTAGCTTTTGTATGCTTTTCACTTCATATTTTCATATTAATAACTATTTTACAGTGAAGTTGCCTTACTGACTTGTGTTTTTACATCTATATCTCATAAAATCTGACATTTCTCACTTTGTGAAAAACACTGAAATGAAAGGTAATTCTTAAGCAAAAGCTCACATCTATTTTCTGCCAGCAAGTAGGTCAAACACTGGCATGTTATGAGTTGAGAGAATTGCCTTTGACTAAATACATCAAGTTATTCCAAATTCTCAACAATCCATCTTACTGAAGTAGTGAATTGTCAAAAACAATTTTAGAAGTTATCTTACTAAATTTTATGAACTATTTTCACTTTCTTCATTATGAAAGGACACATAAAATGTGTATAATTTTAAATGTTTATTACACAAATAACATTAGTTACAGTTAGTTGTTAAGCAGTGAAAGGCCCATACAAGGTCAATACATAATCTAATAAATGCACAGCATACCCTTTTTATGAATACAGAAGGTTAAATATTGAGTGTATATACAGCACAATTTCACTTAAGAAATGTCAAGACAACCAGTTACAAACAATGCACTGCTATATATTATAATGTGCATACATTTACAAATGTAGTTTTGTTTTTTGTCTTGTATGTCAAAGTATGTCAGGCTTTACTGATAGCTGACTTGCTAGGGGAAGAATCAAAAAAGTAATTTATTCAACCCTTCAATGAATACTTTCTTTTAGGACCAACATCCCTATTTTCTGCACTTCAGGCTGTGCTGAAACCGTCCATTTCTCTCAGCTTCAAGCCTCTGTGTCCATTTATTTCTACGCCTTTACATTCCTGCTCTCTCTTGCCCTCTTGACTTCATCCATTAGCTCTTTCAGATACTGAATCTCTTTAGTGAGCGATTCTGCTTTTTCTGCCAGCTCTTGATTTCTCTCCTCCAAAACTGCACACTCTGACAGGAGGGCTTCTTGCTCTACACGCTTCTTCTGTCTGTAGCGAGTCGCCGCAGTCTTGTTCTGCTCCATTTTCTTCAGCTTCTTCTTCTCGACCACTACCTTTGGGCCACTGGCTGACTTTACTCTTCCTGTGAGGGAAGGTGACTCTGATTGCTGACTTTGGGTGGGCCTAGAATCAGGTGTAGGGTATGGCTTTACCCTACAAGATCGAGATTGGGGAGAGGCTGGGGTTTGTGGGTCGGGGGAGGCTGGACTTGGGGAATTATCCACAGCCACCTCACCTGGATGAGTAGCTATCACATTAGCCTCCTCTTTGGGAGCAAGTACAAGAACAATGTGGGTTGGGGAGAGGGACAGGACAATTTTGGGCACCCGCATCTCAACGGGGGTTGGACTCTGAACTTCAGCTATGTCCACCTCGCAACCAAGCTCAAGGGTGTCAGTAGGGGACTCGGGTGGAAGGATGGAGGGTGATGGGACTGGGGAGGCCGGTTCAGACTTTATCTCAAGCTCGGCCTGGGGCTCAGGAACTACAGAGGAGGGATCTGACACCTCACATGGTGTTGAGGGAATGAATGGAGTAGAAACCGGAGTATTCAAAGAGAATGAGAGGTTGGAAAGTTGATCAATTTCAGGGACAGATACTGGGGGAGAGGGTGAAGGGGTACTTTCAAAAGCTACAGGCTGGGGCTCCAGGTCTATCTGTGACTCCAGAGAAGCTATGAGTTCCTCAGGAGAACTGGGTGGATTCTCAGAATCATAGGAGTCAATCAATGACTCCAGATCAAACTCACTCAGATCAATTCGCTCGTTCATCCAATCCATTTCACTGAATGAATGATCTGTAACAAACAAAACAAACATGTTAGATGACTGACTGCTTAAGCTATTAACATGCTGGAGCAACAACACTGCAGGTATATTCAGAGTAAATTGCTACACCTTACCATTACCACTGTCTGCACCACTGTTATCAAGGCACAGCTCATCTGAGGAGAACCAGGACAGGGACAGCTGATTGAGCCCAGCCTTCTCCCCCCTCTGAAGGGAGGGAGGAGTGCAGGGTGGGGACAGAGAGGGAAGTGGAGAGGAAGAGAAAGATGAGAGGGGCGATTCAGCGCCCCCGAGAGGAAGAACCTCCTCATCTTTATCTAGGAAGGACCCCAGAGGGTCAGCCATCGGTGATGATGGGTCCCAGAGAAGGA
The DNA here is from genome assembly GCA_032353835.1 of Enteromius viviparus. Lineage (NCBI taxonomy): Eukaryota > Metazoa > Chordata > Actinopteri > Cypriniformes > Cyprinidae > Enteromius > Enteromius viviparus. Next base: position 13,067,385 of record JAUCNO010001888.1, read on the forward strand.
CCTCCATATCGTCCGGGCCAAACCGTGAGCTCATCAAAGACATGGCTGTCTATTTCAAGCGGAATCAGAGAGTCTTCTACTGAGAATTCGAATAATTTCGTGCTGTCGGGTACAGCAAAGGTCAGAGATGTCACAAGGGACCTGCAAAAGCAGACAAAAAGTAGTTAATCTCACATAAAAACAAATGCTAATTTAAATCATAAATAAAAGCTTTTATTCAAAGAAAAATAATAAAGCCTCATTAGCTATTACTGACGCACAATGACATCATCTGCCCATACCCTAGACTACCCACCCATACATGTGATGCTATTTAATCACTCACAGTTAGCTCACTAGGTTCTATTTATAGACGCTCAACTCCAATTTATTTGGCGTTTTACAAAATATTAAAATGAAACTAAAACGTCTTTTTTTTGTGAAAGACACTGCAATGTTCAATTGCTGTATTAAAGTCCCAGACGACACCGCCATTTCAGGGCTCACCGCTCCCTTTTCAGGAACGTGCGCCATTTTATAAAGAGAACGCGACGACAAAGAAAAGTAAAATAAACTCTCTCAACTCGTGTTAACTTGAGTTCAACATTACCAAGCTCATTATAACTTAAGCCCTATTGACAATAGAGTTGTAATAGTACAAATTATAACCGAAACGACTACAAATTCGTCGATTGATGATGTTACTGTCTGGCAGACATATGGCGCGGTAAGCTCGAGACAGTTGTCACGACATTGTTCACACGCAAAACATTTTCCTATATCTATTAAGTAGTAATTCATTCCCAAGTATACATATAAGGCACCAAAGTAGCAGCCTCAACATTTATGTTCATAATGTTTACAAATTTAATAGTACATTTCCGCTTCGCCGGCTGTAAGCAACATGACATTGTAACACAAAAACAATTAAAAGTATACTTACGCCATTTTTGAATAAATGTATTGAGCCAGTGCACAATGTTGATGCACTGAGGAGTTTGAGCGCTGTTAACAGGCTGCAGATCACTCGGCCATTTCGGCGAAGAGCACAAGCGCTCGGTTGTCAACAATTAGAAATCAGCTGAGAGAAGAGGGTATCTGCCCTTGATGACGTCGAGTTCGTGTTAATATAGGCCGCAGCGCCGCTCAGACATATCCTTCCGCCAGCGTTGGATTTGTGCAGAGCCATAGAAAGAGAGAGTTGCGACAACGGAAGTCCAAAACGCTTGATCGTCACGTGATTCATGTAGAGTCGAA
>JAUCNO010001888.1:13086811-13099473 GCA_032353835.1 Enteromius viviparus
CAAACAGATGGGCAGGCGGATAGACAGACAGACAAACAGACGGATAGACAGATGGTCAGGCGGATAGACAGACAGATGGGTAGATGAATAAAAATGTAACATTCATTAAAAAAATGTTAACTGATTTTGAATGAGACAGAGAGACAGACAGACGGACAGATAAATACAAATTTTACATTAATTAAATAAATAAGGTAAGGGATTTTAAATTAGACAGAGACAGACAGATAAATTAAAATTAACCACACATTAAATAAATAAGATTGCTGATTGTGAATGAGACTGACAGACAGACAAATAGATGGACAAACTGATGGACAGACGAATAGACATTTGTGAATCTGAAATAAACTCAATTAATTAAATGTATTACTTATGAATTAAAAGAAACACAAAATGTATAAATGATGCTTAAATTCATCCTCCACAAAAATAATTGATTATTGTTTATGCTAAACAATCAACATAGTATAATAGTGTATATGCACTATTTGGAAATCACTCTCTGGCTTTTACTAGACAAAGCCATCAGTATGGAGCACATACCCTGATCATAATCAGGTTTGTGCATCAACAAATACCCAGTGCCTTTCATCAGGCCCAATTACCTCTTCACTAGGAGCCGAATATATTTCCCCTTTTAATATGTCTCTGAGAGCCACACGTGCAGTTACGAGAGACTCATACGATAAACCTCTCGGCTTACGGCACACAATGCTAAAGTGCACTTTTTACCCCACGCATGCATATGGAAAGGACCATTCACCTTGCAGACCGCAGCATCATTAAAGTCAACACAGGGGTAAAAGCACAGACACTCACATAACCTCTTAAACAAAGAGACGTCTCTACGATCGCTACGAAGGCAGAAACGCTAAGAGTAAAGTTTGTCCATGAGTAAATGGATTCTGTTTAAGTGAAGATGAAAGCAAAGCTTCAAGACGAGGACGCTGTAAAAAAATAAGGGGTCTGGATTGGCGTTCGTAACCTTGTCGCTCAGGAAACGGCTTTATTTACTCGTAAAGAGGCCAGGACTAGAAACCAGGCCTTGTGACCGAGAGACTTCAGAGGGCTGGTGATACCAACATCAAAGGTTTATTGAGGAAGTAATGCAGGTAGTAACAAGGAGGTCTGGATCTGAGATTAAGTAGCACAGAGGCCAACATCCCGGCTGGGTTTGACTTCCTCGGTTTGTGTAGGACAAGCCAAAGAGGGAACGCTGTCACAACAGCATTATCGCACACGCTAACCGCTCGTCTTCACAGCTGGAGTTCTGGGAGAGATAAGGCTTTGTCAGGGCCCTTATTACCCAGCCTGGTGCCATTGTTCGTGGGCTGTTTTGAAGTACACAAAGCCGCCTGCTTGAAGGGGCGCGAGGGGCTTTTGTTACAAGCTCCACACTCCATTTTTAATCTGCTTCTGTCATGCAAAAACACTACAAACCGAACAGGAAATGAGTCCTCATTCTTTCTCCTTTGTTCATGGAGTCATATCTAATATCACTATTACTATTTCATCCTGCTGGAGCAGCAGACAGAGCTCTATATCCCCCACTGGGTGGCCATGCTATTGGAGAGAGATTAGGGTTGACGGTTTAAGGGGTACGTGAGGTCCTTGGTGTGTGGCTTTTGAAGAGCAACAAAAGGTTGTAAGAGTCTTTGAGCAATGGCTCACCTGGCAGGTAGAAATACGCCAGGTAGTAGAGCGTCAAACCCACCTGCTGATTTTCCTTTCCCCTCTTCACACTGGCCAAACTACCACCGCAAGAGTCTTCATGAGTCGTCTATCAGACGACCTCCTTCTGTCCATCCATTCATATAGTGTCATCGCTATCAAACTCTTCTACCTTCTGACTGTCTAAAGCATGTCCTTTATCTGTAGAGTGATACGACTAGAGCGAGACTGATTTTTCATTGGCCGATGTGGATATCTAGATAGCAGGATTAACCCTACCCCTAGCCAATAAAATGAAAATAGACAGTACTTTAATAGCTTTTAATTTTTATTTATTTATTTTTTTGCCATGATGTATTAAATTGATCAAAATAAACAGGAAATACAATTGGAATGTCACAAAAGTAATTTCAAAATATTTCAAAAGTAATTTTGTAATTTCAAAAATAGACAGTTATTTTTTAACTTTCTATTCATCAAACATTAAGCAGCACAATGGTTTTCAACACTGGTAATAAAAAGAAATGTTTATGAAGCAGCAAATCAGGATTTTAGACAGATTTCTGAAGGATTATAATACTGAACTGAAAAAATTGATGCTGAAAATCCAACTTCACTACAACAGGGATGAATTTGATTTTAAATATATTGCAAAAAAAAGAAAAGAGAAAAAAAACGTTACTTGAAAAATGAATAAACTGCATTTTAAAACTGATTTAAATATAAAAACATTTTTCTTTTAATTGTAATATTTTACAATTAGATTTAACTATATTTTAGATTAAATTAATGCAACTTTGATGGAAATCTTATTTTTTTAATGGTAACACATATCTCAATTTGAATGATTACATAATTTGATGAAAGCAGCATTTTTAATGGCCCAAAATTTCAGCTTGCATTAGCAACCACCAGCATTTGCTAATAAACATAAAATTGTCTGCGATGATAAACAATTTCTGCTACCAACCTTACTTTTTTTTGTTTGTTTTTCCTTGCATTTTGCATTGTTTCTGCACATATTGGTCTCTTATTCCTCTCTTTGCAGCTGTTTCTAAGATTGACAATGACAGCTTTCTCTACCTTCTGTCACCATCTTTTCTACTCTCAGCCTTTTCTTGCCTCTATCTACCTTTTTTTTCCCCTCTTTGTCTCATCATCCGTCACTCCTCTATCAGCATTTCTATCTCCTTGGCCCGTTTTTTACATTTCAATCACTCGCTCTTTCAGCTTTTGCTCTTAAAATGTATCTACAGTCATCTTTCACTGTCTGTAAGCTATTCTTCCCATACATTAATCTCCCTGACTGCCGTATCTCAGTCCAGACAGTCCAGTCACAAACACACACACACACACACACACACACGTCAATCCATCAGTCACTGAGTCAAGCACACAGTTTGGAAATTCAAAGCCCAATGTGTGTCGTCTGCAAAATCCAGCTATTGCTCACTAACCAAATAAAATCATTACTATCACCACACTTAATGCGTGTAGTTTTTTGCATTTAAAGATTTTATGCATTTATTTCAATCCACTGAAGGGTTTTAATCTCCTGCGCACAAGCAGAACTAGTGGTTTGTGGGTAATGAGTCGCAGTCATGCTTCAGACCACTGCGTACTAACTAATCAGTGGCAACGATGCAGTGCAGGGCGCGTTCAACACAGCATGCATGAGAGCCGTAATTGAACAGTAAGAGGCCTAATTCGCCAGAGAATTTACTAGAAAAATGTGTGAACAAGTGTGAATTGGCCTTAATATGGTGAAAATAGACATTTATTCTCATCATTTACAACACAAAGGGAAATGTGGACTTATTAGGCAAAACATGGAGAGGAAAGGGCAAATACTGATTAAGATATGCCCACAATAATAAATAGCATTTGGACTGACTAATATATACTATATAATACATACTATAACTGCTAAAAAGCAGGGCTTTCAGATTTTACTGATTACCATTAGATTATAAACTTCGACAATATGCTGAAAAACTGAAAAAAATGATGCAAACAGAACACACTTGTTTGTTGACTAAAAATGCAGCATGGGAAACGGAACAGAAAAAAAAAATGGAAGTTGTGCTTCTTTTAACTTGAATGCTGTGTTTTTAAAAAATCTGTTCCATGCTAAAGACAGTCAAGCCATGTTTCCATAGAAAAAATAATGGAAAAGCAACGCAATCTAATAATAATAATAAAAAGAACTACAGTTAAGAACTACAACAGCTGTTCATTAATTTTACAGATCATCTATAGTTAATAATAGTCTACTGGTGTGGCGCCTTCTGTCATTTTGAATTTTATTTTCCTTGACTTTTGAGAAGCTTGTTTTAAAGCATTTTCCTTGGATTATTTCTGAACATATAATATATATATATATATACGTTTGTACAAGATGTAGCTGTAGTTCATGCATCTATAAAATATATACAGTATAAGTGATTTATTTAACATTCACATCTTGTTGACACATGGAATAGAGATTCATAAATAGGGTTCATATAGAAAAGTTACTTAAATCATGTTGTAGATATATATTCAAGTTGACTTAGAAATCGAGAATCGTTCTGAAAAAGAAAAACATTTAAACATATTTTCATTTTTCATTCAAAAATGTTCACGTTCAAAAACTTGTGTAACTATTGTGTCCTTAAATCCTCTCATGCTGCTGTGAATTTATCCAAATAAATACATGAATTGTCATACATTGACAATGGAGTCTGCAGCTCATTTCCTGCCGAGGGCCAAAGTTTGAGTGACATTGCTTTAGTAATAGTCAAGTGAACGCGGTTCTCAGCGTTTGGTTATTTACAGAAAGTGCTGATTGGAGCAGATTCTGAATCACTGCAGAGCAACGGGCACTATGATGAGAGAGATACAGGAAAAGCCAACACACAGCTGCACAGTCATAGTCTCCGACTTCACACAACCCGCATGCTCCAGCACTTCCTGTAGGAGCGCCCGACCTCCTGCGTTACTTCCTGCCCAGCGCTGAATCAACAAGCAGGGATAAGAACAGGAAGTCAGACTACAAGGTGGGCAGAAGGGTGTGTGCAAAGAGGCCAGCGCTCCGGCGGCTGGGTGTGTGGGTCGACAGGTTCATCAGGAAAGATACCAAACAGACAAAAACAAAGGGAGGGAAAGTTGAGGGGAGAAAGAGTGACAGGTAAAGACGTCTGAACATCCCAACAGACAAAAGCTAGCATACTTACACGTCTCACAGGAGTCGAGACAAAGGCAGGAAGCTCAGGACTTCCCGTCCTCAAGGCTTGAGGAACTACAGCGTGACTATGACCTTCCACGGCTAAGACAGCAAACAATGTCCCGTTGGGCATTGGAGAGAGACATGACAGTGTAGAGGCATTCCACTGAGACACATGATATCACTGCAGATGACCCAAATAACATGCCATTACATTTCCTGTTGGTCTAAAGCACAGGAAGTGCCTTGATGAAGTAACCTTGCCATATACAGACCTTACAGTCGTCTGTGCAGTCTGCTTATTGTTTTAAAGCTATGTGGGGTGGTTTGATTTGGTTTAGATATATGAAATGGTAACTGAAGGGCAATATAGGTATGACCCTGCAAAGATGACGCATTGCGCTTTGGAATGAGACAGTTAAAGGGACAGTACACCCAAAAACAACAATTATGTCATCATGTCCTCACCCACATGTTGTTCCAAAACCAAATTTTACTCATCTTTGGAAGCCAAAATAAGATACTTTTACAAAACAGTAAAACATATAAAACTCTTCTTTTGAAGAGACATGATTGTTTTATATGATGGACAGGATTCATTTAGGCTTTTATTTAAATTCAACATTGATCAGCACAAATACATGTTTGATGTGATCTGGAAAAACCTATGGGATGTCACGCTTGGACGCTTCCAGGAAATTAAAAAAATAGGTTGTCTTTTTTTGTCAAAATTAGGTTTTCATTAAATTATTATTCTACAACATCTTGTCTATCACCTCTGAAAATATTTTGCCTAATTTAAAAAATATAGCGATTTATTGCAGCAAGCAGAAAAGACTGTCTGCGCAGGTGCTTTCTCTCCACCACAAAAACAGTTAACCTATCCAATCAAAATAAACCATGTGACATCAATGCACATTTCCCACCAGTCCTGTGTAAACTACGGCACGCAAAGGGTATTTTTTGATTGATTGATTGATTGATTTTAATATCGTGGGATGGCTGAGCAAAAGAAAACAACACAGACTGAAGTAGCTGCTCAACTAAACGATCTTGCTCGTCTGCTCAACCTTGATTATCTCTTATAATGGATTGTTTCACATCCAGAGATGATGAAGTTACTAACGAGGAGGAGTCTGATGACAGAGTGTTATAAGCACAGGTGCACTGCGCATCTAAACTAACAAGGGGTGATCAAAAGTTCAGAGAGTATGAACCATGATAAACTTTTCAGAGCAACGTTAGTCTGTTTGTGTATTGGTGTAGTATAGCGCTACAGCTCTCGTTAAACCCGTCTCACTTTAAACACGTTTTTCTCAAAATTTCAATTTCTGATGCAGCTGTCAACGGTCGTGCTTTTGGAAAGGGCTTGAGCCCAAGTTTCATTTGACAATTTCACCATGTGTTGGGTTTTCCCCACATCGCATCACATACAGTATATACATCAAATATGGTAAAATCTAAAGTTGAACTAAACTTGTTCGATGCAATAAGGTCTGTTAAAAATATCTTCATTTGTGATCTGAAGGTTAACCAAAATCTAAGTGTTGAAATGAAGTGAGGGTGAATATAAGATGACAGAATTACTTTTTAATTCCACATAATTCCAGAAGGACTGTCCACATAAAAGTGTCCAAGTAAGTGTTTGCTAAATACTACTAATATTGGGAAAGTTTGAGAGGACCACAAGCCATGAAAATGATCCTAAGCAAATAGGTGAACACAGGAGGTGGAAAATGAAAAATTAGTAGCTAAAACTCTTGCTAGTTTGCCCTGCTACACCTATTGTAAAACACAGACCTATATGAGTTTGACGTCTAAATTAAACCTATAAGGCTGTAAAAACGGTCATATTGTTAAATATTATTATATTTTAAAATGACTGTAAAATACTCCAGTCTCCAGTGCTACATGACCCATCAGACTCAAGATGCGTTTCTGCAATGTTGAAAACTTTTATTTCAGGATTCTTGATGAACCAATACTAAAAATATTGTGTGTATATATATATATATATATATATAAATATCTTTACTGTCTCTTTTGATCAGTCGAACACAACCTTACTTTAAGAAAATAATTAATAAAAATAGAACATTATCTTACTTATCCCAGACTTTGTGAAAAATAATTAGTTACTTAGTTAGTAGTTACTTAAATACTTAGTTCATTCACCTGCTGCAAAATCAGAATTTAGTAGGAAACATTGCATGTTCTTTAACAAGCAATTCAATCCAAATAGGGGGTTTGTTTTTATATATTTTTATGCAAACATGCAGAAAATTCATGCACTGCGAAGGAAGAAAAGACCAAGAGAGGAAGAGACTTTAAGAAAGGTTTATTTGTAGCAGATAGGAGGAGGTGAATGTATTCACGGTGTCTGCTATGGGTCTGATGACTGAATTAGATACACTGTAGTTAGACAGAGAAGACTCTTACCAGCTCACGTGGAAGGAACATGTCTTCCTGTCTGGCCACAATCAGACACACACTGTCTCCGTGCTTAGTACTGCGTAACATGGCCACAAGTTCCTCCTGAGAGTGGCCGGTGATGTCCACACCATTCACCTTAACACACACATGCACTTGGTTCCAGTGGATTTCATGTGTACCTTCACACTAGTGGGAACTGAAAATGATTTAACTATTTTGGAAATGCCTAATCTTACTCCAGAAAGAGACTCACTTCTAGGATCCTGTCTCCTGACTGCAGACGGCCATCTTTGACAGCAGCTCCTCTGGGTAGGATGTTTTTGACGAGGATGGGACCAGGCCCATGCACAGAAGAATCTCTGGTCACAACAGTGAAGCCCAGACCTTCAGGGCCTGTGAGGATATTTGAGAAAAATGTAAGTAATTGATGGACAACATAAACCTAATTTATCAGCAATACTGCAGTAATTCATGTATGATGTCTATTCTCTTCCCAGTCACCACACTGTCAAATATCAGCAATTTGTAAAAGAGGCCATCATTTACAAAGCTGTATTTGACGAGTCATATAGGTGTATAAAGACCTAATAAAACGCAATATCTTTAAAAAAATAAAATAAAAAAAAATCCAATTCAATAAATCAAGAAAATATCAGATGGCAAATTGTTTTATTCAGCAAGGATTGACTTAACTGATTAAAAGTGGCAGTAAAATGTACTGTTACAATTTTTTTTTTATCACAGTTAAATATTAAAAAGCAGCATATTAGAAGGGTTTCTGAAGGATCATGTGACACTGGAGCAGTCTAAATGCTGCTGAAAATGCAGCTTTGCCATCACAAGAATAAATTACATTTCAAAACAGTTTAAAATAGGTAACAGTTATGTAAACTGCAATCATATTTTCCATCTGTTTTAATGAAATAAATAAATCCTTGCTGTGCATTAGACTTCTTACCAGCTCTTAAATGCTACAGTAGGTATTTTAAATCAGAGCAAATAAAATGTATTAAGGTTGCTTAAATAAATGAACAATTATTTGAGAGTAATGTGCTTAAATATTCTTAGACTACTAATAATATTAGGGGTCTGTATATATAGAAAATAGATATGCAACATATTTGTGCTATCAGGGTTCCATTTACAATAAAAAAAAATATTTTGACATTTAGATAGTCAACAAACTTTGAAGAATTATGGGAAACAACAGAAGAGAGACGTTCAACTGTTTCCTCATATGCTCTATACTGTACATAGCGGTGGGCCTGTCTGAGGCCTGTCAGGGACAGTTGGACTGATAAAGGCCACCGTCGTGCGAGACGGAGATTAGAGCCGCATGGCTTCAGAAACTGAAGTTTAATTTCACATATGAGCTCATTTCAAAGAGTCAGAGTGAAAGGGAGAAACAAAAAGAGATACAGAGTCCATGAATATGAAAGACAGAATCAGAGACAGTTTGTTAAAGTAAACAGAGAAAGTGAGAGGGAGAGATAATGCTAAAAATCAAAACGTTCTTTCTTTCTTAATCAACACAAGCCTGAACCACAACAGAAATACCATTAGCTGTATCAGGACGACCTCAGCAAGCTGACATTTATACTTTTTAGATGAAATCTAAGTCTTCCAAAAAATAAAAAATTAAAAAATTAAAAACTTATTAAAAAATAAGCATTTTACTCTTTTTTTTCAGCCTAGATAAAAGGAGGATATTTAAAGAGGAGACTGCTGTCTAGCACAGGTGGTGGTCCATTTAAACCGCTCTGCCGCCTTGACCTGTGCATATATTGCTTCTCACGGCAGTCGTGATGCTGTCACGGTGACTGATAGGTAGATTAGAGAACAGGCTATAGCCCTCCGTGTGACACAAGGCACGATTCTAGGGTGGACATTTCCAGTCCTGTCACAGAGCTCCTGGATAAAATGATGGACAGAGCGTGGGGGAGAACCAACTAAAGACTAGACCGCTCGAGGGCCAGCAGTTGTTCTTTAACATGCCCTGCATCAGTCTACAGAGGACAATACAAATGAAGCCAGTCCGTGGAAAAAATGAGCACAGCTGGAGCGTTCAGACGACATTTTATGCTCGTCATTTAGCACAATCTTTTTACGGTCAGCACTTTTTTGTTCCAGCTATAAATTTATATCATCATTAATGGCAGAATCAATAAGAACTTAATAGACTTTGTAGCCTGAAATTATAGCTTCATTCATTCAGTTAGACTGCCAAAACCACTGACTACAAAGTTGACCAATGTTAGAGTGAGGGAGAGTTTTAATATACTATGCACCACCGATTTATCATTTATCAGTTTTATTGGCCAATATAAGCCTATCACTAATACAAGCCTGCTTTGGTGTATATGCTGCAGATATGGTGAGAGTGTTTTTACCCTCACAATGAGCTTATCATACTTGTTTGCTACATTAGAAGAGCCCTAAAATTTCCACAAAGCAGAAAATTTGGACAGAACAGCAGAATCCAGTCAAAAAAATTTGTTTTGTGTTTGTGTACATGTGTTAATGTGTTCATGTATATATATTCTGTTTATTTATACTGTATTCTACATGCAGTTCTAGTCAAAAGTTTGGATGCTTTTGACTGGTACTATAATACACACATAAAGAACATTGGCCGATATCAGACTTTCTTTTTTTTACTCCCCAATATTGTTAATCAGCGCTTAAATCTGATTTAAGATACAATAAAATAACATCCTACCCCACAGTTTCACAGACAAGGCTTAAGCTAGTCCCAGACTAAATTGCATGTTTGAGCTGTCTCAGATGAAAATATCATAAATCATGTCAGTGTCATTGTTCTGTGTTAAGATGCACACCTGTAATATTTTCTTATAAGGCATTTTATTAAAAGTGGCTTAAATATCTTAATTTAACTAATGCCTAGTCCTGGCTTTAACTAAGCCCCGTTTGTGAAACCGGGCCTACATGTTATATTTAATAGAAAAAAATACAATGCTACGAAAAAAAAATTGTCCCCTTTAATATCTTCTGACAGAAATTTAGGTATTATTGCGTTGTTTAAAAACAAAAACAAAAAACAACTACCTTACATAAAAAACCAAGGAAGACCATCAAAATCCCCCCAAATGTTGTTCTAACTTATCAAACTGTTGGCTGAACAAAGAATTTCAAGTTAAATAATACTATTCTGAACTTTTAAGGGTTTGAGTGTTCCCAGCATGCATTGCAGCATGAAATGATAATAAGATTGCTGTTAGAGGATTATTGTTTCATTGTTTTTTTGACTCTTTTCAACTTTTGTTGTTGTTTTGTCATTACTGTTATTTTTTCGTCATGTTGTGATATTAAGAACTCTGTATCTATCCCAGTTTTACCTTTCTTAAGGTCGATTCGGAGCTTCTTTCCACCCTTTTTGTTGTCGTTTTGTAGAGGTGATGGTCCCAGACTGTTATTCAGGAGGGGGCTGTCAGCACATCTGCTTCTGGGGGAGGGTGAGAGACTGAGGGGTAATGGGGAGGCCAGAGAGCGACCCTCTAAACTGCTGTTGGACTCCTGAAACTCAGTTTGCCATCCTGAGGAGGACTCCGCTGGCCTCACGATGGGCTTCACCTTCAGGGGTGGAGGGTCTTTGATCCGTGTGGATGGGTCAGGGTTTTCTGAGTTGAAGAGGTGGCTGATTACGCTCTTCTCAAAGCGTTCTTTATTAAAAACTGGAACAACTTCTAAACGAACGATAGATGAACGCATGGCTTGTCGGAATACTTCCTGTGCTCTGGTAAAAGACAGAGGGAGGAAGAGATAAGGAGCGCAGGAAACAGAAAAAGCAATTAAGAGACAATCAATTTTTTATACTTATTTGCAAGTTGTTTGATAAAACCAATGAACCTGGAATCTAAAAAAGGTGGAAATGGTAATATATTGAATAGTCTTGGTTTAGATAAAACTCACTCTGACATTTATTCTGACAGCATAATTGGGGTTATGACTAATGAGTCCTTCGCCTTACAAATGACAAAGCAATCCACCTCCTTCATTTTTGCTTGACTGATTTAATTTAAAAACCGTCCATCCATTTTGTACATAATAAGATTAATGTGACCTTCTACTGGATGGAAGTAATTCTCCTTACCGAAGATATGTATATATAATATATGCATAAAGTGCATGATGACCATGGAACAACCAGGTAATGTTTCAACAGGTATGGCAAGGTCTTCCGACCAAACTTGCATTAACCACAGTCTAAAGTAAGCCTATGAGGTGCAACTGTACAGTCCTTGAACCTTTCTGTTTCCTAATTACATATACTTCAGTGTCCTATAGCACTCTTCTAATGAAGAATGTATAAAAAATAAATCTTGTTAATTTGATTTCTCTTCATGCTATGATCGTAACTGATGCAAATCTAATATAATATGATAAAAACTGTTCCAAACCCTAATGGTTTGGCAGCTTTGGTTCGGGTAGCTGATCGCTAATCAGCATGACAGTGTGCACTAACGCAGTGTAAGAGACGAAGATCTGCTACACACACCAAACACAGCACAGTAAATGACCGTGACTGTTGGATGGGCTCTGTCCCTGTGGCTTGAGCGTTTTTCAGCTTTTGAGACCAGTCCAGAGTTGATGGCCATAAATACAACAATGGACATCATGCTTGTTTTTACAAGCATGACATGAAAAGATAGGGCTAAAACTAAATATCACGACAGGAAGAAAAGGATATCAGGAGGTGAAGACACAGCGAGCAGACTAGAAGGTGAAAAAGAAAAAGACTCACTGTGAAAAGGATTTGTCCATTAATTCAGTCTCATTAATTTTAACGATACACTCGTCGTCCTGAAAGATGCCTTCCCTTTTGGAGCGACTGTTTTCTTCCACGCCTCGAATATGCAGACCCAGAGCCCTGAGAGAGAGCAAACCATAAATTACCAACAAAATAGAGCACAGCACCAGCCAGCAACTGGCCATGACAGGCTGCACTATTGTATTACAATAGAACAACAGCACATGAAAAACACAATAATTACACAGTAATTACATAGTAATTACATAATAATTTCAAAAAGCCACTTATTCAACATCAACGCTCTCCACACCAAGGTAATGTAGAGAACTTGTGAAACGAGGAAAAGTCTCCAGTATGCATTCGGTTTGTTTTAGTCCAGGATATATTTGCAATACAGATCTATTAAAGATATCGTCCCCTCTAAATCTGCATCTGTTCATGCTGTTGATGGACAGTAAGTGTTTGCACATCTTGTATTATGTGAGATTTATTTTCATTTTTCTTTTTGGTCCCACTTTATATTAAGTGTCCCTAGTACCTGTGTACTTTCATAGTAACTAGATGTGTATCTAGTATGTA
>JAUCNO010001888.1:13102567-13113312 GCA_032353835.1 Enteromius viviparus
AAGAAAGAAAGAAAGAAAGAAAGAAAGAAAGAAAGAAAGAAAGAAAGAAAGAAAGAAAGAAAGAAAGAAAGAAAGGTTAATTTGAACTCAAGTCTGAAAAAAAATATTTTCTTTTTTTAAATATTAAAAAAATATTAAAATAATTTCTGAAGATTGAAGATTGGGAGTAATTATGCTGAATATATAGCAGTGCATCACAGAAATGAATTATATTATAATATATAATAGTATTATAATAGTTTGGAATATATTCAAAAAGAAATAATTTACTTTAAATTGTAATGACATGTCACTGTTTTTACTGTGTTGATTTAAATAAATGCAGCCATTTGGCAACTGCCAATCCCAAACCTTTGAAAATTAGTTTATCAGAGCACATAACTACAATTAAATAACTAATGTTGAGTAATACTAATACCTGATAAATAGTCAATAATACATCAATAACTACAGTGGAATAAACAGTGGAAAAAGTGCAAGTTAGATTTGCAAACTAAATAAATCGAATTTATTTTTATAAATGGTCTACCACAAACTCCCTCTTTACAGCTGAGCCACTTAACATTTAACCCCTCTCATTTACCCAACAAAATGTCATGATGACTTTCCCTGAGCCAGCAGCACTCGATGCTGACCCCACACCCATCAAACAGAGCTGTGGGTTTAATATACTGCTGACCCGCTCCAAACAGCAGCTGCAGCAAATAAAATCCAGCAGCACTCTCCCACAGGAACACACATTCTTCACTCGCTCTACCTGTTCCTCACCGCTGAAGCATTCAAGGAATAAAAGTCCTGTGCACAACTATGACCACATCAACAATTGACTTCCATTTATTCAGTGTTCAGCAACTCAGCCCTGATGAATAACAGTGAGAACTATGCAGGTATAAAGCGCTTAGTCAAGCAAAAAAACATATCCTATACCTACAAAGTCTTACAGTACGCATGCATCAGTCATCAGCGCATGTTGTTTTAAAAAATAGACACTTTTCCCAGTCTTTAGATGAAATGTTGATTTTTGCTGTTGTATTTTTGTTTACTCACTAAATCTGCCCTGGTCTGATAAATGTAAAAGAATAATTTAAAAAGAAAATATGAAGGGCTACAACTAAACAAATGAAGAAATTTAAATAAATTAAAACAAACAAAATTGTACTGAAACGTCTTTGTTGTTTAGTTAAATTAAACTAATAGCTAAAAATAAAGGCGTAAATAAACAAATGCAAACAACCACAAATAAACTAAATATAAAATGTATTTGCAAAAACTGATAAATTATTCTTATATACTGATAACTTATAAAATATTTAAAAATTTATGTTTTTTTAAAAACCTAGTCAAAATAACCCAAATGCAGTTTGCCACAAATCTGTTTTTGCTAACGAACTCTCCATATAAATATAAATAAAAATATGAATTAAAAAAATAAAAATATAAATAAAAATATATTTATTTGTTTATTTATTTTTCCTTTTTTTCCCCTTTCCCCAACTCCTTTACAAAATCTGTTTAAATTTGATAAATTAAAATCTTTTATTTATAACGCATTCTCTATTCAAAGAATCTGGAAAAATCATGATTTGAGGTAAAAAAAAAAAATACAAGGTCTGCACATAAAAAAAAGATATAAACAAATTACAATAATATTATAGGAGTTAATCAAGATTAGCAAATTGCAAACTTGCAAATTAATCAGCAGCTAGTGGTATTAGGCCATGGACGAGAGAGAATTTGATTGGAAAAAAATAAAAAATAGTGCAGGATAAGTCATTAATATTTTAAATTCTACTAAAATTATTTTGTCAGCCTTAAATAGTATAATAGCATACAGATAGCCCAGAAGCTAAAAAGACTACACACACCCACTTCTGATTCATGACTTCAAAAGCAGGAGAGCAGCACAAAACATTCCCATAATCCCCCACACCAAAAAACATGCAGACACAAACAAAGCTCTGAATGTGTGCGGTGGAGCTTTAGATTTCTCAGGCACATGTCACCATGCTTTAGGTAAGACATGCATCATGGGAAAGTGTGCGTTTGCGTATAAGGAGAGAGAGAGAGTGAAAAACACTGCACTAACCTTCCGCTCAGAGAGGAACAGTACGGCACCACGTGTATTCCTAGAGGCCCTTGTTCTCCAGAAATCTCCACCGTCTTTGTGAGGCTGCTGCTGCACACACACACAAGAACAAAACCCATCAGTCACAATATTAAGAAGTCAGACTGCACAACATAAACCCGTGTAAACTCACTGTCTCCTGGCCCTCAGATCTCCCACACGAGCGGGTGCAGAGCCGCCGTACATGTCTGTATTAGTCAGCTCTCTAGCACATGATCCTGTTTTCCTACATTCCCTGCTGAAATAGTTTCCATGATGTCTGCCTTTCTGACTAATTTTCAAATGCTCCTCTTTTTTTTTTTTCCTGTTTTCCCCTTTTTCAGCAGTTAATGTTCTTGGCATGTGGTGTGATGTTATAGCGGGGGTATAAGTGGATAACCATGGACAAAACGGTCCATTGCACTGCAGCGGCGATCATCCGCCTTTAATCCACAACTAATAGCTCTTCATGGAGGAATATTTGCAGAGTCATACATGAGTGAGTACAGTGAGCCACTGCAGGAGCTGAAGAGAGAGAAAGACAGGCAGAGACCAACCGGCAACGGATTTGAAATTAAGCAAACATGACACACCAAACTGTTAGAAAGCATTTTATGAAATGGGGCATTTTGGAAGCTGATTGGTCAGTGCAGTATTTTATGTTCGGCTGGTTAGTTCCCATTAGCCCCTGCTGGTAAGTGCTGTAACTACACCATCTGTTCAGAAAAAGAAGCTTTCTCCATTGAGATGCATAGAAAATAGATTTATTTTTTCTACACAATGAACTGTCATTGTATGGAGAAGTGTTTAGAATACTGTGAGGATTTAAAAAAAAAAATGTCTGTAAATAATAAAGTTATTTAAAATCACAAAACTTAAAAAATAAAATTGGGTTCAGTAAGTTTTTTTGTATTTATAGAGTTTTCAGTAAATGATAAATTATTTGATGATGATACTTAACAATTCATATTGACAGTAATTATTACAATTTAAACTAAATATTTTAATTTAAT
This sequence comes from Enteromius viviparus, assembly GCA_032353835.1. NCBI lineage: Eukaryota > Metazoa > Chordata > Actinopteri > Cypriniformes > Cyprinidae > Enteromius > Enteromius viviparus. The sequence goes on from JAUCNO010001888.1 coordinate 13,105,685, forward strand.
TTTTTTACTATTTTAAAAACAACCTATACAGTAATATTATTATATTAATGATATTATAAATATAATATATAGATAAAATAAATATTTTTGCTTAAATGTTTTTGATTTGAATATATTTTAAATTATTATATATTTTGAATTTATTTTAAATCCCACTTGTACGTCGCTTTGGATAAAAGCGTCTGCTAAATGAATAAATGTAAATGTAAATGTAAATTTATTTTATTAAAGAGTCTTCAATGTCACATAATTGCTCAGTACTAAATTGCTTGATACTTAATGAATTAATTACTGCTATAAATATTTCTTTTAATATCGGTGTTGAGAGTTGTGATGCTTAGTATAAATTGTTTAAATCTTAATCTTTAATCTAATCAGTCTTTGGAAATAGAAAGTTTAACAGTGTTTTTTTGGGGGGGAAATCTCATAAATGTAACCTTGCTGAATTGAAGTAACAATCTCTCAAAAAATCCTTTCAAAACCAAATCCTATATCTTCAAAAGCATAAGAAAGACACAACACTACCACTGAGACTGGCAAAAACAAACCAAATAAAATCTGGAATGAAGTGAATGTGTTACAGAGCACTTTAGTTTATGTGCGAGCCACTAGTTTATACTTGCATGTCGTCTGGAAATAAAAGTGTAACCATAACTGTCTCTACTGCTGTTATTTATTATATCTTATATATTTATTTATTTTGGCATTTTTTGCTGTTAATTTTCTTGATCAGAAACTAGTAGCACTTAACAGAGAATAAGCGAGAGTCAGTTTGCACTGAATCAACAAGAAAAATGGTTTATGAAGTATGATGCACTTGAAATAGCGTGCACACTACAAACTAAGCCCTGAACAGCCTCATCCCTGAGCTAGTCCTGAGACGTACTGTAGCTCATTGGTGATGAACAGCCCTGAAATAACTTCATATATAACACATTCTCGAATTCAAGGCAAAACTCTCAAAGGGGGTTAATTTCACTTTGAATAGTCCAGAAAACTAGAACGCTAAGAAAGCAAAAAATCAAATGAGAAGCGCTGGTGCCAGAGTGCTATTCTGTTAACGAAGTAGATGTCATTATTACTAAGAAACAGATTACGAGGAACAAATACAAGCAAACACAGAAAATATTATTTGAATAAATTTCAAATATTACTTCAATTTAAAATAACTGTTTTCTATCTGATTGGATTTTAAAGTGTAATTTATTCCTATGATGGCAAAGCTGTATTTTCAGCATGGTTACACCAGTCTTTAGCATCACATGATCCTTCAGAAATTATTTTGATTTGCTGATTTGGTGCTCAGGAAACATTAAAGACAGTTTAAACAGCTGTGCCACTCATATATTGTTGTAGAGACCGTGAAGCAAATCTTTTCAGAACTTTAAATTAATAGAAAGTTCAAAAGAACACCATTTATTGGAATAAAGAAACACTTTGTACTAATATAAATGGCTTTACTGTCATTCCAATAATTTTACTGCAATTTACTGCTACTGCTGTGTGAAACTGAGGGGGCTATTGACTTTAGCCATCTAATTAAACATATTCATATCAATTTAACTGTAAGAGTGGCTGTTTGGTTTAGACCTATATTAACCACTTGATCAGTTGCATTGCTGTAATGCCAGTGTTCATGTTTTCTAAAGGCTGTTGAAGGTCTCCGTGGTCTCTGCAGTGATTTCCAGTCAGGTGTGAGTAAGCCTGAGATGGCAAAATAAAACACTACAATTTAAAGAATGTGTGGAGAGTCTCTCTTTTCCTGAGGCCTTAAGCTCCTACACTTTCAAACAGGCATCTAGTCCAATAATTTACCCGTGTGTGAGGTCTTAATGACTCCAGCAGGCTGACCACACACACACAAGCAAACATAAATACACCCTTCTCCAAGCTCCTGTTTGACTTTAATTCTCTCATTTTTCCTGAGGTATGTAGTGCAGATTGTGTCTGACTATGTGTGAGAGTCTATTTGGAGAAAAAGCTGAGACTGTTGAGATGCTAATGCAGGAGAGAGCTGTCTGCCTAGAGCTCAGAGGACTCACTGATAAGCTACCTTAGCACAGATAACTCTGTCTGAGAGTGAGAGAGAGAGAGAGAGAGAGAGAGAGAGAGAGAGAGAGATGGGGTTTAAACACAATCACCATGAGATGGAAACCGCAAACAACAACAACAAAGACGAGGGGGGGAAAAAAACGGTGGTAAGCATGAGTAAATCCTGTGAAGTGCAGTTTCATCAACTCACCAGAAGTTTCGTTAATCAAGGCCGGCTCAAATAAGAAATTTCAAAGAGACTCAGCTCCTTAAGGAGGGGCAAGTGAGCCCCAAAATAATTAGTCAGACTTAAACAAGGGGGGGGAACTTCCCAACACCCTTCTATATTGCACTCCCTATTTCACTCTCAATTTCAAAAGACTGTTTCCTAAATTACATACTAGACACTTTGCACTCATTCCATGCACTACATGCTAGATATTGCATGAGTTTTCAAAGGTTAGAGCAGTGGTCCTGATGTCCTGCAGAAGTTAGCTCCAACCCTCAAAAAAAAAAAACCTCACCTGCCTGTAGCCCTATGTTGCGTCCGAAATCGCTTACTCCCATACTGTATAGTACACGAAAAACAGTATGCGAGGCGAGTAGTATGTCTGAATTCATAGTATTCGAAATTCAGTAGGCGAGAAGTACCTGGATGACCTACTGCCTCCACCCGAATTCTATAGTAGGCATACCATGGACTTTCCTACCCCATGAGGCTCCGGGAGAAGAGACGTCATATTCGAAAAATGGCGGAAAGTTGAGACACGGCTCATTTCAAGTGTAAGCACCTCAGGAAAAAAAACATTGTTCATTGTGATTAAATTACATTTGTTTAACACAATCTAAATAAATGGATGACTTAAATTTTCGCGCAGTCGTTGTGACGATGCTTGATATCAATATGGCGGATGTAGTACGTCGGTATTCCATTCATACTACCCACATTAATACTATATAGAATGTACTTTTTAACGGTCGGGTAGTACGTTCAATTTTAAATGTAGTACCGACAGTATGCGATTTCGGACGCAGCACAAGTAATTCTGAAGACCTTGATTAGCTTGTTCAGGTGTGCTTAATTAGGGTTGGAGCTAAACTCTACAGGATCTAATAAGCAAGCTACAGTATACACAAGACAAGCTAGGCAATATCGCGTTCATAATAAAAGGTGATTCACCAGCGATACTGCCTAGCTTGTCAGTGAACAAGCTTTTTACAGTGCTTAGTACAGTGCATCTTGTTAGAGACCTGGATTTTGTCCCGCTCCCACCCACAAAAGCCCGCGGGTAAACATATAAGTAGTTTTATTTCCACGGCTTCTTCCCGCTACTCAATTATTTGTTTCACTTGCTTCCCTTTTGAATATAAATAAAAAGTTAGAATTTGCAATGAAACAAAATAATAATAAACGTTGATTTCTCAAGTGGTCAAACGAAAAAGCATTTGACCTAATACTGCCTCAGAACGTGCGTTAACCCTTGTTTCTTCAGCAATGTAGAAAAAACAAGTACAACTTCCATCTGTGTCATGCTCTTCAGACATTTTGCCTCGGTGTGAGTCTATAGTTCCGCGCATGAACCACGCGAGCTAGCTTCCGAATTTGTGCCTATAAATAGTTTTTACTTTATTCGTTCTTGTTGCTTTTGTGCAGTAGACAAATAACAGAATATTTGTTTTTATACAATTAATTTTATTATAAATCCATTTTGCCAGAGTCCCGCGAATAATTCTATTCTCCCGGAACCCGCTCTAACATGAGGACCTTACCGCCCGCCCCCGCATTCACCAATCAGATCTTGTCCTGCGCCGCATTAGGTATGTTGGGTCCCGCGGGAGTGCAGGTCTTTACATCCTGGGACTGTCTTCTCTACAAAGGCTACAATTTTACAATATGGCCCAAATAAGGTATCTTACAAGACAGCATAATCAAGGTGCCAAGCTATGATAGCACCTGTTGGGACAGACAGGATTTGGATCAGAGCTCAGAACTCTTGTTTCTTTCCTTCATTACCTCACTCCTACTTTTCCTCTTTGGTTAAACACCCAGCATCAATAGGCAAACAAAGGAATGGTGAAGAAAGCCTGCCACATCGTCTAAAGATGGGGACAGTGGATGAAAGCATGGCTGTAAAACAGGAAAAGGGCACTTGAGCAGCTGTCCTCTTTATTTACCTGCTCTCTCTTCCATACAGAAAAAAAAGGAAATAAAAGGCAGATAGGAATAAAAGAGAGCAAATTACCAAAGCTCTCTGGTCTTTTCAACTCTCCATCTTCAAAGTGCTGAGCTTCAGCAGCTTTGCACAAATAAGAGCTGTGGTTCAGATTAACAGTCTCTCTTGTGCTTGTGTACAGGCCGAGTCTGAGCTCTTAGAGAAACACACGATACTTCTCCTCTGAATGAAGTACTATTTGAATACAGTTGCGGTTTCTTTATGCGTCGACTATTGTGTTGCGGATTCAGAGATGTCTGATGTAGGTTGGAGAGGATTGAGTAATGGAAAATGTATGTGAAGAGGTGTGAACAAGGCTGTGTGTTTACCTGCGAGTGTTTAACCCAGAGTAAAGCTCCCCTACAGGGTTGAAATAATCCTCCTATTCAGAAGGACTTTAATTCGGCCTCACAATACGGCATCCAGTCACTCAACAGGGATGCAGAAAGCACCGCATGTACAATCACGCTCTCAGTCTCCAGCAGCTAATACGCCAGACTCACAGCATTAAAGGATGACTAATGTTAAACCTGTTTACCATCGGAATAAATAGAGATGTTGGTAAAACTTACTTAAACATGACTTTGCAAATACAAAGGTACAGTAATTGGCAGGTTACTTTAGAGAAACACTTCATCTTAACTGCTACTCAAACAGAAATGATTAAAATTATTTTCAGCTAGAGCATTTACTGAATATACTGCACCCCACGTGTCTGATCACCGCGGTAACTTTGACTTACGATAACACACTCACAATGGAGATCCATGGAACAAATGTTTTCAATGTATTATGTGTGCAGTGAAGTTGTCTAAATCTGGATTATTTTATAAAGATGGAGGAATTTCTAGTTGGGGGAGTTTTCAGTTTTACAAGTCAGTACAGATCAGTACTTGCATGACATTCTTTCCACCAGGATGGGCCTAGGATGTCAAAGATGCTGTCAAAAGTTAATTAAAGTAAAAATGATTCTTATTCGCCTTATTTCCATACAATGTAAGTGGACAGAGATATCTCAGGGTCCAAAGCAAGTCCAAATAAGCAGCATAAATGACTGCCTTTTACTGTTTTCCCCAGTCATAACATAGATTTGAAATATTTTCACAAAAGCTTTCAAAATGCAAAAGTTTTGACATCAATGAAAATGACAACTATTAAGTGACACACGAGTCATCGGTGATGCTAGACAGTATTTATATGTACACAACTTAAATTTGATAGCTACGGAAGAGGAGGAGGATAATAATCGATGTCACTAATTACTCACCCTCATGCTGTTTCAAACCAGTAAGATCTTTATTCATCTTCAGAACACAAATTAGGGTATTTTTAATGAAATCTGAGAGCTTCGTAACCATGCATAGGCAGCAAGTGAACTACGACAATCAAGGTCCAGAAAGTTTGTAGAGACATTGTTAAAATAGGTCCATGTGACATCAGTGATCAGTAATTTAATAAAACTACGAGAACACTTTTTGTGTGCAAGGAAATAAAAAATAACTTCTGGTCAGTCTCCACCTTTTCAATTCACAATATACATTTATATTAGAAAAGCCTTTATAGTAGAAAAGGGTTCTTCCAGTTTTTAAAATATTCTTCATTGAGGGAAATTAATCTCTGAACCTAGACTATGACCTATGCTAAGATTGGTTGAAGAGAAGAGATTGGTTGAATGGATTCGAAAACTGTAAAACTGAACTATAGGGAAGGAAAATTTTCAAAAACGGTGGTGTGTTTCCTTAAAGGGGGTCCCTTCATGTTTATTTTTTTCTTTTAAAAGATGCATTTTTCTATACAAATCACATCATGTTAATTCCTATACATTCAAAATCACCATTTCACAAAACCTAAAGGATTGGCTGCATAAACCTCTAACATAACTTCCGCAAACCTCTGTGAATACTCTACAAACCAGCAAACTTTAAAATTCCCCAATCTGAGATAATCTGAGATTCACGTTCTGAAGTTTAAGTCTCCATATTTAGCTGCAGGATGTATCTAAGCTGCTCACTGCAATGCTGTCAGTCAGACGCTTAAGCTCAGAATAAGGTTCTCGGCGTACCTCCCATCGCCGCCATCATCATACCACCGTATCGATTAGATGCGGCTCTGACACCGTCACAATGCGTCTCTAATCCACTATGATACTGACCGCTGAGCCCCAGATTACCAGCACCACCTCTTTTCATTACTTCAATTACCTTTCACTTCAGAGCAGCTTTCGCTTAATTGATTCAAGAGAGATTGCATGCTTTCTATTAGAAAATCTTAAGCACCCAGGTATAATCTTGTGGCAGAAACTAATACAAGGCAAATCTTTGATTCTGCTGTTTATCTTAGCTGAAATTAAAGCCCCAGAAGCAGCGTGTCTGAAATGTTATCCCGCAGACTGAATCGAGATCAGTTAAGAGGAAACGGGGAGTTAGACGGAGGAATCAGGCTCAACGCTGATGGGGTTAGAGTTTAAGATTTTCTCACTGTCTCTCTGATAAAGCGGATGGTTATCAGTGGGTGTGTGTGTGATTGGCAGAGAGGGTGATGAGAGGATGATGATAAACGGGTGTCAGTGCGAAAGAGGCCCGAGGGGTTGACAGCAGGGAGTCAACGGCACAATGGCAGAGCAGATAAGAGCACACAGATGAGTCTGCGGCCCCTCACAACGACTGCACAGAGGAAGGAAGAGAAGGGAAAACAGACGCAGAGAGGGGCGAGAGGAACAAAGGTGGAGAAGTGAAGTGCTTATGGAGAAGGGGCCGCAGCAGCAGACGCCGATGACACAATAAGATGATAAAGTGATGGGAGATGGAAACACAACAGACAGAGGTGCAAAAAGGCCAAATGAGACACATATACAAAGGAAATATAAACCAGCCTGAGAGAAACGAAGAGGCTAAGGAGGAAAAAAGATAAAGGCTGAGATGGTAGGTTCAGAAAGACTGATAAGTGTTTCAGAAACATCCGAGATCTGTGAAATATACTACAGACTGACAATAGTTCGCAAAGATTTCACAGATGATAGAGCACTTTGAAAATGCCCCTTCGTTTTTTTTTTTGTTTTTTGTTTTTTATGAGCGTTCTGTATTTGAATTATTAAAAAAAAAAAGTGACAGTTAAGACATTTAGAATTGTTCATTTTCAAATAAATCCTGTCATTTTGAACTTTCTCAATCAAATAATCCGGAATAAAAATGTATCATGATGTCCACATTATTCCACATTGATCAAAAGTCACTGTAGACTGCATAATGGTTGCTTGTAGGGTTGCGCGATATGGTCATTTTCATATCGTCATATCGCCAGCCTGTGCGATCGCCGATACACGATATTATCGTGTATGGGTGGGTGGGGGCAAGAGAGAGGATCTCTGTACTTATCACAGGCTAT
>JAUCNO010001888.1:13147618-13169210 GCA_032353835.1 Enteromius viviparus
GTCACCTACATCTTGGATGCCATGGGGGTAAGTTAATAAACATCAAATTTTCATTTTTGGGTGAACTATCCCTTTAACAGACCAGTTAAACAAAGTTGGAAAGTTTGAAAAGCATTTAGAGATTTTCTTTAATAAAAGTGCACAGGCCCAAAAGTGCCTATGGTTGAAGAAACACCCATAAGCTCTGAGCTGCACTAGTAATTATTCAGCGGCCCAACAATGTCACTTCCTCTCAAAATGAGCATTTCCAATTTTCACATGCCAACTATTTCCAACTGAAGAATGCACAGCAACTTTAGCATTTCTCCAACTTAATATTAAAAGTGAGCCCCATGAGTGATGAGAACTGTCTAACGGCTGCTCCAGTGTGACAAACTAATTAAAGTCTTTCAACTAAAGTCGTTCTCATGTTTTAACTCAAGCATTCTAATACCAAACATCTAACGTGCTGAATGTTTAAATGTGTGTCAGAACAAATCCACAACCTCTTCTTCCCAACAGCTCACGTCTCATTAGATATCGCTGAAATAGATGTAGAACAACCACATAAATGTCTGCTGTAATAAAACTAACAGAGGATGAGCAATAAATGAAAGCCTGCACTTCAACAATTAACAGACCAAACAAATAAATGCTAACATCTAATCCTGACCAGAGCAGAGAAAATAGATATGATGCAAACATCTAAATCACACATTAAATGTGCAAGATGTGAATATACGGGGATTCTCTATACTACAAGTGTGTGTGAGTGTGTGTGTGTAATCAGTGACAGACTCCAGATGACACTGCTGGTCTCAACAGACCTCTGGGCATACTTATCAAAGCAGACATCACTAGTGCAAACATATGTGTGCTAAACAGCCCACAGTGCCAAAACAACATCCTTTCAAATCAAATTAAAATGATCTATGAGTTCACATGCTCACTGACTGAACATGTAAACAGTCACTTCTGGCACGCCAATACCCAAAAAACAGCTTCAAATGCTGGCAAAACTATGACTCATTTCCCTTTCCTCTAAGGACAGAGACATCCATGCACGCAAATGCAGATTCGAATACAGCTCCCCTGTAGTGAAATACAAAAAGTCTGCAACCACTAGTGAAACTTGTAAAACAAGAAGGATGCATTAAATTGATTAAAAAAAAGATTGAAATAATCGAAGTATCACGGTTTCCACAAAAGTATAAAAGGTAAATATATTGTGGCTCATAAATATTTAGTTTTGCCTTTATAGGAATGCATTAAATGTAAAAAAAATAACTACAATGTCCTTTAAATTGTAATATTTCCCAATATAATAAAATGAATACAATTTTTAGCATAAACTATAAAAATAAAATAACCCCAAATATTTTTTTATTGCAAATATAAAAGTAACACTGACCACACAACTGGCCATTACATTTCACACAAATGTCCAATACAGCACTCCTAGTGGAAATATCCTTTCCACGAAAACAAGTTTTCATAGCTCCAGTAAATGCAACTGCGTTCATTTGCATAAAGGTGAACCTCTACATCAAATTCAACCCTCCCTCTCTGCTCTGCCCATCTATTCTGAAATAGATTTTTTTTTTGCCTTTCTGCTTTGTGAATTAATTGGGGTAATAAAACAAACCTACAGAGCATAAAATAGTATTAGAGAGCTGCTCTGGTAACAGGGATTTCCCAGGTCATCATATAACTAAATGAAAGGTGGCTGATTGGATTGTGACGACGTGTGCTCTTCCTGTGTTCATGGTTGGCTGAGTGCTGAGCATTCATTTGAACAGGAAGAATAATCCACTTAGAGAGTGGGTCGAGCCATACGCTGGGTATTTGAGGAAATACCAGGGTGTGTGTCTCATTGATTTGGTAAGTTATTTCTTAATGATAAATGTTTGCAGGGATCATGAGTTTCAACAAAAATCCTTTTTTAAGGCGGTGTACCAATGTCCCAAATATATGAGAAAAAAAATAGTTTCATACTTCTCAGCATTAACTGCTTTTACTTTGATAGTAAAATTCTTCAGGTAGATATTATTACAGTTTAAAGATATAAAGCAGAGGTTGTATATTAAAAGTGATACTTTAATATGAAACCGTGCCATAATGCAGTAAGAATGGTGTTCATTTGTTCACAGCTACTTGAGTGAGTCAGAGCAATTCAAGCTTAAAACGGCCTGATTATGGCATATCATCTTTCATAGTGGCAGTCTAGGTCTGTATGTTTTAGATCTGTGCATGAGGTCTTAAAGTGACAGCAGCCTAAGACTCCTGCTACTGGATGTGCCATCAATGTCCTGACTAAATAATTTCCACAACTTTTATTTTTTTCGGTAACTTGAGTTTTGAAACAACTCGAGGGTGAGTAAATGATGTATGTATTTCTATTCAAACTCCATTTACAACCAGATTGAAATCAGAAGATTGGCTTGGCCATGGCAAAATATTCCAGTTTTTTTTCAATACTGAGTTGCTTTGCTGAATATTTGGAGTCATCGTCCACTAGTCCTATGAAGTCCAGCCCATAATTGAATCTAAGAAGAGAGTTTATCCCTTTACATTTCAGAATTCATCCAGCTGCTTCTGTCTTCTGTCATGTCATCACTAAACACCAGTAACCCAATGCCTGCTCATGCCATCATGCTGCTCTACCATGTTTTACAGATGATGTTGTATCCTTTGAACCATGAGCTATTTCAAGCCTTCTTCATGCTTTCTTTTTCCGGTCAAATTGGTACAGGTTCAGTCATCCAAAGAATACTTTTCCAGAAGCGGTTTTGTTTTTTTAGCTACAGTACTGTTCTAAGTTTTAGACACTGTTGTAAAAAATGCTGTAAAATGAGGATGCTTTCAAAAAATAGTGCAATAAATTGATTAAATTTATCAATTAACCTCTATTAACTAAATCAAATAAATATTAGGTATTACGGCTTTTGGTAAAACTGTTCCGAGAAATGCTTGGACATAATGGCCCAACTGGACAATCGTTTTTCAGTTGGGCCTACAAAAATACTGTACGTCATCACTGCCGGACTCCATTGAAAACGCATGTTCATGTCAGGTGTTAAAACACTTAGAGACCCCATAATTTTGCCAGACAGAGGGCACGGACCCGTCAGTTCATACGGCATGTGTGAACACCTTTAAGTTACAGTTTCAAACACTCTCCTACCGCTTCCTTTCCCCACTCAACCATCATGTCTGTATATGCAAAGGCACGTGTGATCTCTCTTCTTTACAAATGATCCACATACAGATGTATGTCAGACCCTGTCGACATGACAAACGGCATATTTACAGCCGTGGAGAATGAAAGAGGAAAAGATCAATCAGTCAAATGACACCTCTACCTTGAAGTAGAGACGAGGAAACACGAGTACTTCCCTGGAATGCCTGGATCGCGAAAAAAAAGCCACTTTTCCAGCACGCTGAACTTTGCAAAGCCCCATGTCTACTTTTACACTGAAACTTAAAACACAAAGGGGCAGATTTACAAGGAGACTCAAAGAAGCTCACACATGCGAACATACATACCCACGATTCCCTGGCTTATTTCTCTGCGGGTTTAATTTCAGAGTGTAAACATGTTCTAAATCACACACACACACAGTGACATTTAGAAGAAATAGGTGTGTGTTTTCTGTATTGGAAGTGTGCATGACATCAGGCAGAGGTGAAACCTGCCCAGATGAAAAACACATGGTTCCCCGAGGAGAGGTAATACAGAACTGAAACGACTGAAGTATTCCAGACCTGTCTGAACCAAACTAAGAGAAAATGTCCCAAATATATGAGAAAAAAATGTAGGTCTGAATATAATAGTTTCATACTTCTCAGCATCAACTGCTTTTACTTTGATAGTAAAATTCTTCAGGTAGATATTATTACAGTTTAAAGATATAAAGCAGAGGTTGTATATTAAAAGTGATACTTTAATATGAAACAGTGCCATAATGCAGTAAGAATGGTGTTCATTTGTTCACAGCTACTTGAGTGAGTCAGAGCAATTCAAGCTTAAAACAGGACCTGATTATGGCATATAATATCATCTTTCATAGTGGCAGTCTATTATTTCACTCACCATTAACTCAGAAGAGCTTATGTTTGATCACAGCTCTTGTTCTCTAACACGGATATAGTAGCAAAATCTTTTTTTTTTTTACAGATTGTGATCATCTTTTCTATTGGATACATACTGGAATTGAGAGCAGACGAGTTGACTTCGATCTCTCCTCCTTTGATTGGCTGGAAGCAGGCGAGTTCAGAGTCATAGGGTTCTGGGCTGGACTGTCCGTTTAGGCTGCTTCTTGTCCCCGTTCCATTCCCGGGACTCATGGCACCCCTCTGCTGGGCCTCCTGTTCCTCGTATACAGCGATCAGCTGTGGGACACACAGCAGAGCAGTACAATTTAGAGAAGATTGGTCAGCTACAGTTGAAATGTACAGTTGACAAAATGCTCAGAGGAACAGAGCGCAAGATTCGACTTTTATGAAAAGGAAAAAACAGAGAGAAATTGAAATTTCATGATAACTTAAGACCTAGAAACTAACCTACTGTGAGCTCCAAAGTTGTTAATTGTTGGTTTTTGTAATCAATGCACATTACTCCAGCTTAATTTTTTAAATAATCATGTTTGATAGCTTAACTCCTGGTGTAAAAAAACACCTTTTTAAAGACAGCTCTTCAAGCATCACACAATGCCTGTATCTACATTTTTTTATCTAAAAAGAGTTACTTTATTTTGAACTTCTGTATGTGGTGTTTAGACTAAAGTACATGAAAACGAGGGAGTGATTTGTGTTCATTCACCCCTAAAGTAGCAAAACTAATATTTGAACCATCAACCAAATTATCATTTTGTCTGTGTACAGTCCTTCAAACTTAATGTTCCCAGCAAATTACTTTGTCAAAAAAGATGAAACACTTGCCATTAACTTTAAGTTAATGTCTAAAAATACTCATTACCAATATGCATATTTTTCTCATTATATTGCAAAACACATTTTTTAAATAGACTGCTGAATTTCTTTAAAACAAATGAATACTTTTCTACAAAAAGGTAGCAACAAAATGGTCCAGTGAGAAAGATTTATATTGCAAACAAATGCTGTTCTTTTGAATTTTATATTCATAAAGAATCCTAAAAAAATGTAACACGGTTTAAAAAAAAAATAAAAAAATCAATATTGATTCAAATAAATGTTTCTTGAGCATATTATCATATTAAAATGATTTCTGAAGGATCATGTGACACTGAAGGCAATTTTCCTAAAAATCACAGAAATAAATATTTTTAAAATGAACTTCTTTGCATTGTATTGTGTTGTTATTTTAAATTGCATAAATATTTCAGAATATTAAAGTTGTACTTTATTTTCGATTGAACAAGCGCAGTCTTGTAAGTATACGAGACGTCTTAAAAAAATTTAAAAAAATAAATAAATAAATAAATCACATTGGAATGAAAGTGTGTAGTAGGCTGTATTTTAAATATAAAAAAACAGAAACAATAAACAATTCACAATGGCCTTCGTTACCTTATGGATCAGGACGCTATAGAGGACATCTAAAGAGCCCAGCATGGCTAGTGTGTAATGGGTTGATCTCAGTATGCGATGACATCCATTCACTTCACTTTGTGTTTGTGAGGTCTGCAGGTCTCATCAGCACATTTAAATACATGCATCCATCCCTATTCACAGAGTCACTGACACTGCACTTAGACCTCTGCGGCACTGCTGTTCTAGCGGCCTCCACACGTGTGCGTCTGTGCATGTAGAGCATATGTATATGAGAGTGAATGCACTCAATGAATGCAATCAGGGACAGAAAGGGGAGTTTGCTGGTAAAACCAGAGGCTTCCTGCCTGAGAGAGGCAGCAGGAGAGTAAAATGCATAAATAAACAATACACACACACACACACTGACATTCAGTGAAAAGTGTGTGACTTAGGAGAGTGTTATATTCAGAATACAACATATCTCTTTACCGTAAATGACGGTACATGAAGGATTTTTAATCATCATCTCCATCCTTATGAGACTGAGGATATTTACTCTACTTTGGTTGCTTTGGATAAAAGCATCTGCTAAATGACTAAATGTGTAAATGTGTAGCAATAGCTGCTGAAAATTCAAAATTGCATTCCAAAAATAAATTACAATAAAATTACAATTACTCAAATTAATATATATTATGTTATTTGTAATTGCAATAACATTTCACAATTTTAATGCTAATTAATATTAAAGTATTAATTAAAAAATAGAGCCAAGGACATAAAAGACTTTGTAAAAATGTTTGTCTTACACTTTAAACAGCATATTAAAAAAAACACACTTTTCATCATCTTAGATAAACTTAATTATTAAAATCTTATTAAAAATAAATGCACCTCATTATAGCGAATGAAGAGAAAGTTCATTTTAAAGGGACTGTTTAACAAATATGAAAATTCTGTCATTAATCACTAGCCCTTATGTTGTTCCAAACCCGTAAGACCTTTGTTCATCTTCATACCACAAATGAAAATATGTTTGATAAAATCTGAGAGCTTTCTGCCCATGCCTACACAGCAAGGGAACTGACACCTTGAAGGCCCAGAAAGGTAGTAAGGATAAAAATAGTCCATGTGGCATCAGTGGTTCAACTTTAATGTTATAAAGCTACAGTATGTGTGCAAAGAAAACAAAAATAATGACTGTGTTTAATAACTTTTTGGGTGAACTATCCCTTTTAACTGCTTTATTAAATATTTAAACAATAACAAAATGTTATCAAATATATTTATGTGCTTTATATTTTTCTGCTTCTTAGAGTATCACATTGTTAGCTTAGCAAGTCATATATTAATCGTTTCAGAAAAGGCAGCATATGTACACCTATTAGTCCTTTTCAGGGCTGGATTAGGATTGGATGCTGCATATGTAGGCAGGAAACAGCAAGGTAGCTCACTAGGTATTGGAACAAAGCCATAAAGTAGGAATCTCTCACTTCAAAACTTTTAAGGGCACGCAGCATTACCCTGAACGCAATCCTCACCTCTCTTCAACCAGTACATCCTCATCTATCCATTCATCCATTCATCCATCCGTCACTGATTGCTATCATTCCTTTCCCAAGACCAAAACCCTTATTTCTGATTAGGCCTACTGCTATTCCTGACAGATCTTCATGGCCAGGACCTCTCCAAACACACACACATATGCAGCAGAAGGGCTGGGGCATGATCAGTGAGGAAGGGTTTTGATTTATTCACAGAGGCAGAAGAGGAGAGGAGCACTTCCTCTGTACCAGAGGGAGGAGAGAGCATGGAGCTTTAGAAATGTCATCAATCTGCTCACCCTGGGAGAAGAGAGAGAGAAGGAAGCAGAAAAGAGAGCAAAGGGTTTCACGCTAATATTTCGCTTTCCTGCTCTCTCTGTCTCCCTTCCTATTTGGCTCTGTGTGATGTCTCATTTATTTCTAGCAGAATGTCGGCCCTCCAATAAAACTGGCTGGGCTAGCGTCCGAAGGGAAACATGTGTAAGAGTTGCTTATATATGAGAGCAGACAGAATTCAATTCAGTTTCATCTTTAACACCACCGTCCTCTACCACCAAACAAACATTAAAAAAAACATAATACAAAACACCTGTATAAAATCACACTATGAGTGACATAATTTGTGCAATAAACATCAATATCTCAAATTAACTTAAGAGGTGTGCCATTACAATAATTTGACAAGCGATTAAAGTTTAGATAAAAAAAAAAAAAAAAAAACTGAAGCGTTTCAACAAAAATGTCTAGGTGTTAATAGGCCCTTAGAAATGCACATTAAACCATAGCCTCAACTGACCTATCGGTAAACCCCACCTCCTTAGTAACTGTTGCTCCCTTGAACAAACAGAGCTCACTTTTACAATGACAGCTGCAGTCTGAAATCCTTGTCACGCCATGTTTTTGCACAATTTTGTCAATTAAATATTCCATGGACTTATTTATAAAATATTTAAAAATAAATATGGCGGATAATTTGAAGCGAGGGTTTACAGATCACCATGCAAGCAGAAAAGAGTTTATGACAACCAGAAAACTAATGTTTGTGTCTTAATTTGGATTGAGGTTGAATGACATTTTGCTCTGTTTTGTTTGGATTCAGGAGATGGAATAACATAAATTCCATTGCCTTCATTTCAGGATGCCTGGAATCAGTGTCAAAAGAACACCAGACACATAGTTTTTTCTTTTTTGAAGCGTAAACCCCATAAAAAAACAATTTGAGCTTCTCAATAGCACTGAAACCTACAGATCCAAGTTTCACTCTTCCTCCAACTGATACTCGACTGCCATTGGCTCATCTGCGTTGGAGGGGAGGGGCTTACCAATAGGTTAACTGATAGCAGTAGCTTGAGTTAGAATGCAGATGTCAATTTCTACTATCCCAAACTAAAGCGTTAAGCTATGTATTAGGACTGTGCAAACAATCGAATTTGCTCATCATGCGCATCTTGACAAGCTACGCAAAATCTATCACGTTCAAAATCGCAGATGAATCACATTCGATTACGAACACAATATTGCATAGCTTATTAGTGAACTTATGGATCTGTGTAGTAAACGCCACTCCATTTGAAAGCAGGTGATGGAAATTTACTTATTAGAAAAGAATGTTAACTGCCACGATATGGTGCAGTTAGTTAGTACAGTAAATTTTTCAAATATTGATCAGCTTTCTGAGTTCTGACTGTGTCGTTGCACACAGAAATTAGAGGAACGACATTACAAACCTACAATACATGACTCGCTTGAGCACCAAAGCTCTACATGACTGAGCACAAGAGACGTTAAGCAGCCTAAACGCAAATTTTCTAGGCTTTTGTTTTAACCCAATATAGCTATTAGTACTAATAAAGCTTACCTGAAATGAAAAAGCTGAAGTTATCTTGTTTCTTGAGGTGTAATTGGATAAACTCTAAGCAAACCTGAGGAAATTAAGACACGTGGGCCGAGGAACAGGCCTGCAGCAGGAGCCAACTCAATACTGCCACTTATTTTAACCCTGCCTATTTAATCACAGCACTACCTCTATACAAGGAGAATAAATGTGTCTAAACTTACTTTAGCCAAATGAGTTAAATCCATCAGCTCGATTGCCCAATCATGCGCCCACTGGACCCGGTCTAGTTCATTTTACCACGCAAGAATCACACACTCCCACAAGTGCAAGCTATCCTCGACAACCTTCGGGCTTCACGAGGAACCAATACTGAAGCGTTCAGACTCCAAAATTGGATCAATGGTGTGTTATCAAGTGGAACTGCTCGACAGGGTAAATAGCCTCCTCTTACTCTCTGTCCTTAGGTAGTCTGAGTCCTCACAATAAACCAGACGCTAGCATTTTACTTGTCATCCTGCAATTTAAACAACATAACGTTCATTTTTACAGAGCTGTTCATATTCTCAGCCCAAATTGTGAGCGTTTGAATATGGATTATCCGCTAGTTCATCGATACCTCATTCAGCGGGGGGTTTGAGTGGCACAGTCACTGTCTGAACACTGATGACTGTTATTTCTGTAGCAGTCTAGAGGCGTTAATTACAGATATGACAGTTTGAAACTGAAACGGACATGGTTACAGACACACGGTCACATGGACCGGGGACAGAAGAAAGCACACACACACAAGAACACTCAAGGTGTGAGATCGATGGCAAATTACATCTGACAGTAGAATCAGAACCTGTCAAGCACAATAACAAAAGCGACTCTATTAGTGGAAGGAGACAATAAGAGAAAGGAGGGAAATGGCGGTCTGCTAGTGACGGCCTGTGACACTGCAGAGAAAGTTCAAACTTATCTAATGGATTCAAGCAGATGAATTAGTGCCGAGTATCAGAGACGGCTCTGAAACACAAAGCAGTTACCATTGGCACAATATATGGGTACCTTATGGGTTACTGACTGATATTGAAAGATTTATCTGTGCATGCTTTAATGTAGGCTGTGTCTGTATCAGATCGACAGCACCTAAATTAGCCTGTGCGAGGATATGAAAGCTGTTAGAATGACAAGTCAGATAGATCATCTGCTCCCCTCTGCCTTCATGGCTAAGTCTTATTAAAACTAACCATTATATACCCTGGAAAAGAACATTATAATCTTGCAACCTGCATGCATTGAGAAAGTATTAAAGCCTTTTTTTTATGAGAGAGCTTTTATTTAAAGCTTTATTTAACTCAATACAGGACATGAGCAGCGTCGTGTTAAAATGATCCACATTAGAAGCATTACGCAATGAATAAAACCTCCGAAATACAGAAGAAAATTTGGTGAACTGGTGTTCAAAAGAAATCCACTAATATAAAAAGGTTGCCTGAAATATGTGGTTAATATGCTGTAAAAATAGCACATCTAAACAAAACTCATTGTATATAGCTATTTATTTGTCAGATACAGATTACCTAAAAATTTCCGTAAGATGCCAGTCTGCATGTTTTTGATCCAAAATACAAAAATAAATGTTATTTAATAATTTGCATCCAGCATCATTACTCCAGTCTTCGGTGTCACTTGAGTCTTCAGAAATCATTTTAATATACTGATTTGCTGCATGAGAAACATTTATATTTATATTTACATTTATAACATTTCTGAGTCAACCATTATAAATTTTTTCAGTATTGTCAGATGAATGCAAAGCTATTTTAAATATTTTAAATAGAAACATCTGTAACATTTCAAATATCTTCAATGTCTCTTTTGATCAATTTAATGCATCATTGACACAAAAATCCTTTAAAATATGTACCAATCCTGACCTTTTAAATGGAAGTCTAATCTAACAAATAAGGGTTACTTCAAATATTAAATTCAGCCTCAAAGGATCCATCAATAGATTGATCGTTTTAATTAGAATTTTATAAAACAGTAAATACTGTGCATTAAATTAAGTGTTGGTGTTTCCCCTCTCTCTCAATATTAAAACAGCCAGCCTGCTCCCAAACATAGTATTGGCATCAGACAACAAACAACTATATTGGCTGTATTATGGCATTTATAAAGTTAAATAATTTAACTTCAGACTGGCAGAGAAAATAATGGAATAACGGGACGTCCATCAACCAAAGACCATACTGAGGGGAACTTCCAGTGTAAACAAAATGGCTAAATAGGTTTTACAACATATAGCTTGTGTACTGTATAGACAGTTAGTTGTCTCTCCACTTCTAATCTGCCATCCCGTGCTCCCTCTCTTGGGCTTTTTAAAGCTGCTGTGTTATGTGGTGTGGCAAAGGTCCTTCTCATTGAACCCCATACCCAAGAGTGTCGTAAACACATCCGTCTTAATGCGTTTAACACATGCAGCAAAGTGCTCTGAACACAGCAGCCTGGCAGAGCATGCTGGACAACACTACATCCTGCAGACCCGAGACAGACAGAGACATAAATCTAGTGCCCTAGTGAGCGGCCTTGCTGTCTATAGACAACTGCCTTCTACAGCAGCGTCCCAACTCAAAAGTAACCCCATCGCTGATTTTGAACACTAAGCGGCAAGCCTGGTGTTAGCATGCTACGCTAACAACATAATATTTAAGAATAAAATACAAGCATAAACAAAAATAATATTTATAAAATATATATTTTTAAATGAAGACTTATGTATTATTGTTGATCAAACTTCTTTCATTGCATTCTGGGATTGTTTTTTTACAGCACAGTCGTGCTGCCTACATTTTCCAGGCTTTGTGAATCACCTTATGATACCGTAAAGGGATAGTTTACATCTTGTCAATTTACTCATTATGTTGTTTCAAACTTGTATGACTTTCTTTAACATAATAATCTCTGAACATAAAGAGATATTTAGAAAAATGGCAATAATCAAGCTGTTGATGTTCCCCATTGACATCCACAGTATTTGATTCCCTACTATGGAAGTCATTGGGGACATTTGGTTCTTTAAAATTCTTCAAAATATCTTTATATTCAACATAATAAAGACATTTTATTTATAGTAAATGTTGGCAAAATTGGGTGTACCATTACTTTAAAATGCTGCCTATGCAGGCAACTCACTAAATTTGGAACAGAGCGAGAAAGAGAAAGATTAAAAAAAGAGCTGGAAGGAGAGAAAAAAAGAAATGAAGATGCTGCTAAAAACGAGAAAGAAAAAATGAGATGCCCCCTCAGAACATTCACGACTGAGGCGTAGAAAGACCCATTTATAAGAAAGCAGTTCGCCTATGGCCTGCTCCCACAAACATCAATAAAACGTGTGTTCACTTCATCCTCCTACTAATCAAAACTGGTTATTGCTGATTCATGCCTCCTTCTCAATCAATAGAATGTTAATCAACTAAATGTAGTGTCATGCAGGTGGTTACTGCAAACTCTTAAATATGCTCCTTTGTTGTTTAATGCTGGATGGAGGCGGTCAAAGTTAGCATAAAGCAGTCATGAATCAGGCCGCTTCAGGCTTTTGTGGAGTCAGCATAGGGAGTGACTACTTCATTACTGAAGAAGTCAGTATCTGATTCAAAATAGGTCCAACAAGAGAAGGAAAAAACAGAAAAGCACTTAACTGAGATAAATGCACCTGCCTTCCAGTCAGATAACATGTTTAGGCTCATTTTCTCCACATCAATTTAAAAGAGAGAAGTAAAGTGCTTCAAAACAAAATGATAACAAATGTAAACATTTGCAACAAAGGTAAAACATTTTTGGAAAAATGTATTTTCATTGTTTCAGCAGATAAAATACAAAAAATATCAATGCAGTGGTATAAAATATCACTAAACTCTCACAACAGTACAAACTTTATCAATTATCATTTAAATGGTATGATATTTTTCTGCTTAACTATCTATGTCACAGTGCAGAATATTATATTTTATTTGGTGGCTAAAGTTTATGGTGGCTAAACAATGGACACCAAGGTAGTTAAAAACTAAATGATCCTTATTAAATACAATACCACTGTAGGTTTCATGCATTCTTTTATGCATTTTCACAATTCAGCCTTTTCGGCAATTCATCACAACTGAAAATCTGCGTGTTTATCTTCATGTTTGTTATAATTTCAAGAAGGACAGGAAACCTCTTAGATGTGTTTATTATGAAATCTGCTTATCTTAACTCTGTAATACTCGACCAGCACAACCAGACTCCATCATGTTTACTGACACTGGACTGTCTGCTTCATATCCGCCAAAAAAAACACATCAATCAAGCCAACCCAGGCCACTCTCCTCAATTTTGGGGTCCGTGAATTACACGCTCTCACAAAATCAAAAGGAATGTATTAGGGACACCTGAGTACAGAAACTGCCCAACAGAAAGTGAGCTATGTGTTTGCTTGTCAAGGCTAAACTCGGTCACGCTGCATAAGCCACGGCCTAGAAGTTACCACATGGGCTCCAACATGAGTTTTAGTCCACAAGCAAGCAACAAGACTTCAAATCCAAATTTTCCATGCTTAATTCCACCCTTTCCCATCATTTTCAATCTTGTGTCTATAACAAGTGGCAAACTCCAAGTTAAAATGCATAACTTTGCATTATCAAATACTCCATTGGTCAGACTAACTTTTCAGAGAAATCAAATTACAAATTGCTTTTTTTTAGGGGAAATTAAATATAGATGAGAGGGGAATAAAATGAACCCTGTAAAGCATGACATATGAAATATATATATTTATTTGGTTCATATTTGATAAATCAGGTATAAACTACCAATACGATGTCAGAAAGCGTGCACAACAGGTTCTTCAGGGAAATTTTGATAATGCTAATAATTCAGAGGCCTTAGTGTATCCAATACAATACATTAGGCTTTACAAGGTTAACACTAGGGTAGAAAACACACTCACACAAAAAATAATTTATAAATAGTCCATTCAGGCTGACTTGAACTATGTGTAGGACATTAAAATATCTTTTTAGTTGTTCAAAACCTGAAAGAAACACATTTTACTCTTCTAAGTGTAATCAGCGTATGATGTAACACTAATAAGTGTCCACTGATATACACCTTTGTTTTTTCAATATTCATTTGTAGTCACTCACTCATTTCTTTCAGTTCTTTAACCTGTTTTTACATTAAAATAAAGATGCTGGATCTCAGTCAACAAGGAAAACCAGCTTACTGTTCAAACCTAAACACACACACACACACACGCAAACATTGAGCATAGATTAACAGCACCACCTAGCTCCGGTAAGGGTTAACTGCATCTCCCTCTCACACACACACAAACATACAACATACCAAATGAAAGTGTTTAACTTGGCCTAGCATAAAAGAGATGTCTGCAGAACAAATCAAGTTGAAATGACATGAGGGTGATCATTTTATTCATTAATTTTGGGATTGAGTTGAACACAGACTGTCTATTGCCCAACAATAAGACTTCACTCATGCTCTTTTCTTTGTCTGAACGGAAGCAGCCATTAAGCAAAAAGGGAATTGGTGATCAGGTGTCCCAATACCTATCATTCCGATACTATACACCACTGTTACTGCCAGAGCACATCTTGTAAGGGATCCTGCAGCAATCATAATGCGCAACAGCAAAACCTCCTTTGATTCTGTCTCTCTGTCAGTGATTGATGGGAGGTCACACACATACTCCTCCTGCCACTTTATGCCTCAATTCTGCTTTTGTTTAACTGTCGATTCAAAAGTGTTTCCTTTTCTCCTCAGAACCGCCTTGACAGGACCGACACAGCCTGTAGTAAACCCACGCACACACACACACACACAGACAAAGCACATCATTCCCAGTGTAATTACCACGCTGCCTGACTGTACACAGCATTTAACAATCCCTGCGTATCCTACAGTGCCTGTATGAACCCTGCAGTCAGAAATCACTGCGTGGGGAGCTTTCTACTGTACGCTGGGATCTTTTTCACTCAGGCTGAATGCAATACTTGAAATAAAAGCCAAATGGAAAATATTGGTAGAAGATGGTTATATTTGGATTTCTTAGACGTGGCTGTGTTGGTGGGCTCTGAGATGCCTTACAAGGTACTCTGGCGGTAACAGGGTACAACAATAATATTTATGGTGATTCTATTCATAAACAGGAATAATAAAATTGAAAACATATGAAAACCATGCGAGGAAAAACTGTAAACTAAATAATGTTTCCTTTGGTTTCACTGATGTGATTTTGGCTCTGCCAATTTTTTTCACATTTTTGTTTCTTGGCTATGTCTTTCAGGTTATTTACTTGAGACTTCACACGTTGTGCAGTTTGATGCAGATAGTAATGTAATATCCATGATATAAACCATTACCATATTCATGTAGCATGCTATTTTAAATGGTACGTGTCCAAAAACTTTGGAATTTTCAGGGTACCAGTTTTCCAGCAGCTGAATCAACTGAAACCCAACTACAGTTGAACCTCAAAATGAAGAAAAAAATCTTTAAGTTGTCCTCACAGACTGCAAGTACATATAGACACACAAACATGTATAAACAGTAGCGGTTCTTTTTTAAGTCTAGTCATAATTACAATGTTTACCTAAATGTAACAGGTAAAATCCAGGCGTTTCATTATAATACTCTCCAGCATTTCACAATGGGTTCAAGCTGGTCTTGAAATGGCCTTTATAAAGCGGTTCTTTTGAATTATTTAAAGGCAAACAGTGTGACCAGCATAGTCTGATTCACAGTCAAATGAAAGCACATGCTGGTTCTTTCCATCCATCATTCTACAGAAAGAAACAAACAAGAAGTCTGACAAACCGCAAATCAACACTTCAGGACTTGTGAAACTTAAACCAGTGTAATTACTGACTGATTGTGACAATGCATGGTAAAAGCCACACAGCAATTATGGTGTTGAATTATTTAAAAATCAGGTATGATATGAATTCTGCAGAAAACATTGTTGTTGTACTGAATAGATCTGTATTATAAGCTATAGACTTAATGATCATGCATTTTCTGATCATGTAACTTATAGATTAACTCAAAAGCATATTAAATATGAGATAAATCCCAAAGAAAGACAACCAACAAATACTAAACACAAAATAAGCTTCACAACCAATAGCTAGTCGGCACAGGTTGTTCATATATTTTTATAAATCTGGTTTCATATGGTGTCCTCTGTGTGAGTTTGACCTTGAAGAACTACACATTAGCACCAGCATGGACAGGTCACATATTTTAATTGTACCATAAGCAGAAGATCAATGGTTCCATGTCAATGTGGTCTCCTACACAAGGCCAACGTCAAGCGCTTCCGCCACATTCACAATTGCCATCTCCAGAAATGCCTTTCCTTCATTGATTCCCTTTTCTTTTCATTAGACAGCAGAAAACAAGTCTATAAAGGTGCTTTGCCTCAAACTTCTTTAACCCATCTAGTAAAATGTCTTTGTCTTGTAAATGGAATTCATTAAAATGCATCTAATCAGTGTCTGGGTTGAAACCAGGGTCCAAGCAGTCAACATAACCAATCCGGTCAAGTTGAAATAGATTCGATTAACATAACTCATTAACCATTAACACTGACCAGATCCTACTGATGAGAAGCCTTAAACATACTCCATATTAACATAAACAGGTTAAACACCACTTTTAAATATCCACATGTTCCATAAAAATAAAAATAAAAACATCTATGAATAATAATGACTTACATGCAACCTCATAATGCGATAATAATGGGATTTTGCCAATATTATGATTAACTTTACCTAATATAAATGCAATATTTTGTGCTTTGGAATCAAATTAACATGATAAAGCTCATCATCGTAGTAACCATAATCACATTAAAATACATGGTGTATGCCAATTTTAAAAATCGCAATAAACAGTACAAACAACACATGGTATCCGTCTACATCCAAGAACTTTGGTGTTTACATCCCTGAGGTTTTCTCTCTGATTCTCTTTATACGCAACTCTCTGCTCCATATCTAAAATTTGTGTGTAAAAGGACAGCATTATCAAATAAAACCCTTTGGAAAGAGTATCCACAGAGAAGTTTTCCATTTAACTAAATCTCATATTAACTTAAATACACAATTTGGGCCCTGTTGTTAATTTTCACAATTAACATGTCCTAATGTGAAATAAACGCATCACAGCATCACGTGCGGTGACATTTGCCATTACTTAGCAAAATGCTCTGTATAAAATCCAGTCATCCCAATAGGAATTTTTGTGGAGGTTTTGTGAGGAATATTTCCCCACACAGATTTCTCTCGTTTTCAAGCTGATCAAAAACTGACCAAAAGAAAGCTGCCAGGTTTGAAAGTGGTTTCTGTGCCAGCTGTGCTTCATACATCTTTCCTACTACTGACAAACGATAAATGTGATAACTCCTTTGGAATTTCTTCCACCTGAAAATGATACCAGAATCAGAATAGAACCCAAACAAATCAAAATCTGAATTCAAAATCTAAACCCTTTGAAAAGGAATCAAACTGAATGGAGATATCTGTATCAATGCCTTTCCACGGTTAAGACTAAAAATCCTTTTACGCATCCTTATTCTACACCATATTTATCTCGGTCGCCCTTCTCTTGTTAGGCTGTTAAATTCATGTCCACTAGATGCAGCACTGCTGTTAACTGCTGTACATTACAGCTGTTGTTATTATTTATAATGACTCATAAAAACGAGAGGTAAACCCCTCATAAATCACACCAGCCAGGAGGCGTAGTGAGCTCCGGCAGGTCTTATTTCTTGCATTTCACACAAACACAACCCACCCTAATTCATCACGGCCACACAGCGAAGACGTCGCACACCCTACTACATCTCCTCTCCTCCAGTTCCGCCCCTTCATTTCTTTGTTCGTACGTTCGGCCCCTCTCCAACTCCACCGATTCGCATCCACAGGGACGGCATGGAGAAAATGGAATGTGTGATTAACCTGTAGCCAGAGCTGATCCCTAACCTGTAGGACACCGGCAGTCTGAATGAGGTCCTTTCACAGGGTACCCGTGCAAAGCGCCTGAGGAAAGCGCTCTTTGTTATTGCAGTATGGCTGCTTTATGATGCTGAAAAAAAGCCTTATTAGCCGTTGAGTAATTGACATGTCATTTCCAGCAGTCCTTTGGCTGTTTTTGCTGATTGTCTATGCTAGTTTTCTACTTTTCCATTCACTCTTAATAAGTAAATGATTCCTTTTTTCTTTCAAGTTAACATTTATGTCTCACTCTCGGCTTGTTAGCGTTTGATGCAGGTGCTTCTCAATGTCACTCCAACTGCCTCTTCTTCTTTTGTGTAAAATAGACTGTTGGCCTTTCAAGGGAAAGGGGTAAATGTTAATGACAATACTGGTTCATGGCCCTGTGTTTTTGTGAAGCATCTCATCTTATGTTTTATTACTCAACTATGTATCAAACAATTTTACTGTAAATGGCAAGCCTCTTCAGCATCAGCCAGCAAAACGAATCCAGCCAGCAAAACTAACGAATTTCCAAAAACCTGATGAAGCTTCATTTAACATTTCATCTAAATTTTTTGTTTCATAAGTCAATGTGGAAAAGAGATCATTCCAAGGCCAATCAATGAGTGAGTCCAACAGCCGTCAGCATTACACTCAACCAATACTTCATCTATTTCCCCACTGTCATTAAGCTCAATACGTCTATGATGCGAGAAAGATGAATGCATTTAATGCATTTAGAAAATGTCAACCTAGTGAAAGCTGAAACTGCAAAGCTGTCTAATCAGATTCACATCACCACACTCATTTGTCTATCAAAACAACAACCAATAACAAATTCAAAGAGATGCGTCCAAACGGTTTATTGATTGCACACACTTAAAATAAGTAGAGACCACCAGTGAAATATATTTTAAAATGTAATTCATTACAGTGATGGAAAGATGAATTCTCAGAAGCCGTTACAAGCCTTTAGTGTCACGTGGTCCATCAGAAATCATTCTAACATGATCATTTGCTGCTCTAGAAACATTTATATTATTATCAGTGCTTCATAAGTCATTTTTACAGTACCCCAAACTTTCAAACAGTAGTTAGTTATCCATTAAATATGCAAAAAAAAATCTAACCCACCACATGGTAAGCCTTGGCACAAAAAGAAATGCTAATCTACAAAAATCAATCAGATGAGAGCATCAAATATTAGCATAAACAAAAAGCATTCAACACTTTCTTAAATAGACAACAATTATCAAAAAAAAATGACACTTCATATCCCATCAAACTCAGCAGCGCCTAAAGCCATTTCACAGCATCCTCTCTGTGGAATTTCACTCTCTGTAAAGTTCACACCAAAGTGTGCACCATAAAGGCCATCAGCGCCGGACTCTTATTGAGAATGATGGAGGTAAGTTGGGGTTAGGGGCATTATGCAGTCTGGCTGCTCAGACATAAACAAACACTGCCGTATTAGCGCTTAACAGCCCCGCTCTCAGACCAGAACGCCATTAACCTAGCCTTTGCCTTTTATTCTTAGCCATTTGAGTGCAAATACAGTAAGGCAAACAAAACCTCTTCCCGTGTCCATGAAAAGAAAGACAACCTGTTTGATCGGCACACTGGGTGGTTAGTCTATCGATGAGGGGATACGAATATAAATACTGTTATGGATTTGGCTGCTTAAACACTCCAGTGCTAAAAGGTCAACACTAAGAATTCTCTCCATCAATAGACTTCGGCTGTATCACCTGATGCTAATCAACCAGGTCACCCTAAAAGCCCTCTGACCAATAACACTGAGGCAGATTAACTTCTCCAACAGGTCAACAGGTCAAAACAATTTTCGTGTTTGAACTGCAGAAGACTTAATAAGTGAGATAAAAACTTCTGTTGTTTGTCCATGCTGGTTCACATGAACTCTGTTTTGGGTGACCTTGGCAGCGCTAATCCCTGAATGTGTGCAGTGTCTCCTCTGGGGTCAGAGGATTGTTGTGTCTTTGGGGGTAAATGAATCCAGCCGTCTACAAGGACCCGACCCTTCCCATGAAACAACACAATGATTCTTTTCACAAGTTTGTTTTAACTGATGACAAAAAAAAATTAAAAAAAGTTTTTGAAAACAATAGATAAAGTGTCACATTTCTCCAGTGTCTAATTTTTGTTTGGATATCAGAATGAATTATTCCTAAGCCAAAAAATAAACAGGACTGTTAATCATGAAAGGAAAGGAAAAAAATATGAAATAATAATAATAATAATAATAATAATAATAATAATATGCAGGAAAAAAAGTTTAGCAACAACAGTCCAGTACAACAGTACAATTTTGATGTAGTAGGCAATGTTTGGATATGTTAAAAAAATGTATTATTATATATAATTATATATTATATTATATTATATATACACTGCGTGTATAACCAAATATAATTTTTTTTTTTGTAAAAGTTGCTATCATTGCAGCTTAAAAAATTTGAAGGTGCATGCAAACTTATAACGTCCCTCACATGTCTTTGGAGGTGAATAACGATAGCAAACCCATGCGGTTTTGTAAGATAAATATCCATATTTCAAACATAATAAACACTTTTTCCTTACTCTCCAAAACAGATGTGTAAGATAAGAAAATATAGAAAAACGCATGATTTCTGGTTGTTTTTTTGGGGGGTTATTTGGAAGTGACTCAAACTTCATTCATCGAATGGCAGTTAATTTTATGAACTGACAGCCTAGTTGATAAAATGATTTTGGTCTATATATGTAATTTTGCCCTTCATGACAACTGTAAGGGGGGTGGATTTTTTTAGAACTCTCTATAAAAAAATATTAAAAACTAGGGGCAGCACGGTTCACAAAACAAATCTTTAGAAATGTACTTCAGCATATGATATATGGCTTAATTATCCACAACTTAGGATGCAGTATTTAAAAAGTTATATCATGTAATCATGCATAAACTGAATTTTACTTGACTTAAAGCACATTATTGGGAACATCTCTGAGCAAAGCTAGGTGAGATTTTGATCCAGCAAGAGGAAAGACATTGATGATTTCAACATGCTTTTCATATATTTGTCAAAAAAAGGAGAACATGTATTGCCATCTACATGAATGTACAGTATGTGCCTTTTTAGTACACAAACCCGCCCGCCCCACGACTGACAAAAATAACATTTTTCGCGCGAGCAGGTCAGAAGAGATTGAGCGCAAGAATCATTGTTTGCGTGTTCTTAAAGTGCACGAGGATTACATACCAAGAACGCGCAAGGCTTTGAAATAAGCTCGCGGGCCCCGTTTCTTCGCATGTAAATCTGTTTTCCTCTCGCAGAAATGATTTACCGCGCTCGGCAGCATCAGTGGTGCGCTCGCTTATTAATGGCATAAATTTGCCGCAATAGATTAAGGGTGTTTTTCGCAAGCTGGTTGCTGTGGCGGTGGGGCGGAGGATCGCAATGCCGGGTCAGCGTTGTGATGTCTATGGACGATGGACAATGGCATCGTCTATCGACCCAACCCTAGCTGGGCAGCCTTCCTTTTCTCTCCCACTTGCCATTTCTACACATACAGTATTATGACCTGTAGCACTCACTCCACACTGTAGATTCTCAATTCTTTCGTGCGAAAGGGAAACACACTGACGTCACATACGGGGCACGAGGCTACATTGCGCATGTCATGAACCGTCGAACCGCGCT